>CM024527.1:39721578-39876616 GCA_014182385.1 Eucalyptus viminalis | reverse complement strand
TCGAAGGCCCACACGACTATTTTTTTTCTGGGCCCAAAGGCCCACAGTCATTGAGCATCATCCGAGGCCCATATGTAGGAACAGCCGCCCATGCTGGGTGCCTTCCCTCATTTGCAAAAACAAAAAGGAAAGGGTAAGATGTATTGTGAATACCGTAAGCACCCGCACTCACGCTGAAAGTTGCTGGAAATTACATGGTAAGCCAGGTGAAAAGAAAAGGGAAAGTTTCAACTATCTTTCACGTAATGGGTAAAACAAATAGACAAGCCAATCACCCATGGGGAATATCAGAGTTGATGGAAGCTCTTAAAAAATTGGATCATTCCCGACAAGGCAGGCAATTTCACGTATTTTTATTGCCCGACAAACTCAATTTCAAGGGATGCAAGAATTATAGATACAGAGCTAGTGATCACATTGTCCGCAATCCGAAATTATTTTCTAGTGTCAAAAGGCTATCATTTCCAATATCACCAACTTCCAAATGGAAATACCACATATGTTGGAATGATCGGCACCGAATCTTAGTTCACTCATCACTCTCAAAAATGTCCTTTATGTCCCTACTTTCCACTTTAATCTCATATCGCCCTCGAGCTTGTGAAGAGAATTCTTGTCATGTCTCTTGACTCGATAAATGTCTATTTCAGGCCCTTTCGACCGGCAAACCGATGGGCTTGGGTAGAATCTATCAAGGGCTTTATTTTTGGAATGATCTTCCGTGCAATTTTAAGTTATCCTCTCGTTGCATTCAATAAACCATTGTGTAACATTGTTGCCAATGAAAGAAATTTTCTTCATCATCAAAGATTGGGTCACACTGCATATTTCCCTTGTCCTCAATGTCCAATTTGTCCTTTGGCAAAACAAGCTCGTTCACCCTTTCAAAATAGTAAGACTCGAACAGATGAGATTTTTTCTTTGATCCATGCCGATGTCTAGGGGCCATATCACACAGTAAATCATGATGGTTCGAGATTTTTTCTTACAATCGTAGACGATTTCTCACGTGCCACTTGGGTCTTCCTCATACAATCAAAAGGTCAGTTCTTTCTCACCTGAAAATCTTTTTTTTCCTTGTCCAAAACTCAGTTCGGAAAATCAATTCGTCGCATCCGCACTGATAATGGTAGGGAATTCTTCAATGGTGATTGTGCTTCCTTTCTCACTTCAAATGGTATTTTACATTAAAGTACCTGCACCTATACTCCACAACATAATGGGGTAGTTGAACGAAAGCATCGTCATCTCTTAGAGGTGGCACGTGCTCTTAAGTTCCGTGCATCTATACCAGAACAATTTTGGGAGATTGTGGGTGATTACTGCGGCATATCTGATAAATCGTATGCCATCTTCGCATTCTAGAAGGCAAGACCCCGTTTGAACTATTGTATGGAAGAAAACCGGATCTGAGTCATCTCGAGTCTTTGGCTGCTTATGTTATGCGGCTCAAGGTCCTCGGGATAAAATGTCTCCTCGTGCTCGACAATGCATCTTCATGGGGTACCCTAATTTAAAAAAGGGTTATCCAGTTTATGAACAGTAACGAGGATTTTTTTTATCAGCAGGGATGTGGTTTTTCATGAACATATTTTTCCTTTCCGAGATACAACTTCTACACCTACGATGACGAGAGAAATAATCAACGATTCCTGTCAGAAGAAGATCTATCTACTGGAGAATCATACTTTATTACTCCTTCTCCAAGAAATCAGATAGTAGATACAGTCTTGCCTTCACCAGTCGATAATTCTTCTCATGATAATTATGTTGAGCAACAAATTATGGAGCAGGAATCTCGGGAGATAATTCACGAAGAACCTCCAAGTGTTGAGGAATTACCTTCGAAGGTGCTGGATGAACCACCACGAAGATCTGGCCGAAACCTTCGCCCACTAGCTCGGACTAAAGATTATGTCTCCCGCTCCTCATCACTATTATCAGTACTCGTTATACTTTATCCTCATATGTATCTTTCGACCGCTTGTCGTCAAACCATTTATGTTGCATCAGTCGAGTTTATGAGGAAATGAAGCCTTCTAGTTATAATGAGGCCGTACATGATGAACGTTGGCAAAAGGCAATGGAGGCAAAACTTAAAGCCCCGATTGATAACCATACTTGGGATGTTGTGACATTACCGCCTGATCGCAAACCCATTGGATGTAAATGGGTCTATAAGATCAAATATAGAGCAGATGGCTCGTGGAAAGATACAAGGCCCGATGAGTGGCCAAGGGTTTCACCCGAGAAGGTTTGATTACAATGAGACATTTTCTCTCGGTAGCCAAGGATGTCACGGTTCGATCTTTCTTATCGGTTGCTGCTTTTCGCAACTAGTCTCTACATCAAATGGATGTCCACAATGCTTTTCTTCATGGCGATCTAGAAGAGGAGATTTACATGGATCTTCCACAAGGATTACGGAGACAGGGGGAGTTGAAGGTATGTTGTCTCCACAAATCTCTTTACGGATTGAAACAGGCATCTCGACAGTGGTACGCCAAATTTACTACTGCACTAACGGGAGCTGGATTCATACAGTCCAAACATGATTATGCTTTGTTCACTTGGGCAAAAGGTACGTCAGTCATATACTTGATGATTTATGTTGACGACATACTTATCATGGGAAATGATAATTCTGCTGTGAAGAAGCTTAAAGACCATCTACATTTGTCTTTTCATATTAAAGACTTAGGACCACCTAAGTATTTTCTTGGAATAGAGATAGCCCGTTCTGATCTAGGGATTTCTCTTAGTCAGCGAAAATTTGTGATGGAAATTATATTAGAAGTGGGATTATCAGGTTGCAAACCGGCAATTTTTCCTATTGAGCAAAATGCCAAGTTGACAAGCATTGATTATGATATTGGGACATCCTCCTCTGATGATCCATTATTGAAGGACCCGACAAGCTATCAAAGACTTGTTGGGAAACTTATCTATCTCACTATGACCAGGCTAGACATTTGCTATGCCGTACAGACTCTCGAGTCAATTTATGCACGGTCCAAAAAGCAGTCACACATGAATGCAGCCTTGAAAGTAGTGAAATATTTGAAGAGATGTCCAGGATTAGGATACTCATTTCCAAAAGGTGCAACATGGAGATGACAGCCTATTGTGATGTGGACTATGCTACATGTCCCATGAGTAGGAGATCTATTACTGGATTTTGCATCAAATTTGGGGAGTCGTTGCTTTCATGGAAGACAAAGAAACAATCCACAGTCATTGTCATCAGCAGAAGCTGAATATCGATCTATGGCAAAAACCGTCTGTGAGATAGTGTGGCTCTGAGGCTTACTTCTAGATCTTGGAGTACAAGTTAGAGGACCGACATTACTTTTCTGTGATAATGATTCGGCTCTCAAACTTGCAGCAAATCATGTGCTACATGAAAGGATAAAACATATATAAGTTGATTGCCATTTTACTCGGAGAAGATCAAAGAGGGGATCATCGAAACCAGAGGAATCAAGACTACGTAATCACCGCGGATATCTTCACCAAACCCCTTTGTCAAAGACAGCATACATATCTTCTAAACAAGCTAGGCGTCTTGGATATATACAAGCCACCAGCTTGAGGGGAGTGTTGAAAGAAGATATGATTTGATTGAGGATTTGGATTGATTGTAATTGATAGAATGTGTTTATTTTAGGACTAGAAAGATTAGAAGAATTTACTTACTTTTTATTCAATTCTTTTTGTACAATATATACATCATTGTATCACATCTAGAAATCAATGAAGTATACACCATTTTCCTCATTACACATATTCCATATTTCTTTTCTTCTTCTCGGATTCGTGACACGAAGGACCATTACTCAACGTATTATCGGATCTAGCAAAATCAAAACCGTTTTCGATTGTTAAGAGATTTTGTCTCGCATGTACCGATCGTAGGTCACTTTTACTATGCCGGCCACCGGGTCCGCAATGGTCTCGAAAGCTTCCTTCGAGAGGTCGATGGTACCGGCACACCCGCCTGGGCAATGGTCGACGATCCTGACCTCAACCAACCTGCCCGTACACGGGTCTTGAATGCCCAAGTAGGCGGCGCCAATGCACGTCACCCTGTACGTGCTTCCACAGGCGGCCCCACCGCCCCAGAAGGCGTCGCTCGCCGCAGCTATCATCACGCCCTGAGGTTGGCTTCCATAGCATGCCGAAGCTGCGCGACCAAGGAATTCGACGATACAATCGATTAGCGGAAAAATCAAAGGATCACCCCGCTCAACTCATGCACCGGAGAACTTACGAACGTATTGCTGGTAGAATGTTGCCGTGCCTGAATCAGCTAGAGTTGCCAATGGAATGGAGGAAAAGCGCAAGAGCAAATAAGGTTAGGACAAAGACATGGTGATTAGCTGCCATCGTTGTTCTGATTTCCTCGCTAACCTCTCGTCTGCGAAATACAGCAAAGCCCTAATACGGGTTTTTTTATACCGTCTACCGCCAGTTCAGTATCCGAATCCGCGTTCTAATTGAGTAAGTTGTCAAAAATAGTTGGATTTACTCAAAATTCCTAGTTCGCTGCATCAAATTGAATGCCTTTCCTCGTTTTGTTGATGCTATTCGTCTTCCAAATATATCATGTAAATCTTACTCCTGTTGTCGGCATCATGGAGAGGCTCATATTGCCAAAGTTTTTCCCCACAATTTCCAGGAATCGTTATATCTGTGTGCATATTGTCACATTGAGAATAAAAAGTGATAGAATGGAATGAACATTAGCATATACTTATCAATGAATATGGCAATAGATCTTGTGATTGTTCACATAAACTCATTGTTTGGAGCAGAAGTTCTTGTTCTCCTCAAGGATCTGTGTAACTGTTCAAATGAATCCATTTCAACGAATCTATGTCGAAACCTCGTCACAAAGTAGTCATGATATGTTTTTTTTCTTTTTTCTTTTTTTTTTTGGTATGGGTAGTCATGGTATGTCCTTAAAAAAAACAAAAACCATACTGAGAATGTCCTTATAGAACATTAAGAACGGAAAAATATCTTGTCCAAGTGGTTATCCGAGGAAAAAAATACCTTATATGTTAATGAACACTGACCATAATAAGAGGAATACTACCAAGAAATCTCTAAATTTATTACACTTATACTATCTAATCATAAACCTTTTAATTTGGCAAATTTAATATTAAACAATTTGACAATTTACTAATATAATCCATCCGGTCACTTTTGATTAGAAATTGTTGACATGGATGCAAGCTGTTATATGTGGTATGACCGACATTGATTGATGGCTAGCAAAGACCCCTCCGCCAAGATTCGACTAGGCCAACCCTCGTTATGCGTAGCACCGACACGCGACACGACACGAATGTCCGACATGACACGACACGTTGACACATCATTTCTAAAAATAGAGAATTCCGACACGTTGTGACACATTGAATATTAAATGAATATTTTTATTTTAATTAATTTGATTCAAATTCATAAATAATTAATTAATTAAAAAAATCCTATAATAAATTTACACTAATAATATTAATAAATCAATTCATTTGAAATTCGAAAGATATATTCATAATTAATGTGAAACATGTTTTTAATTTTAATAAAAGTTATTGATAAAATTAATAATTAATAAAAAATTAGAATCAATTTATTTAAATAAATTCATATTTTTAGAATGATCAAAATTTATCATTATTCAAAATTCAATACTTTTACTTTTCGAAATTATTTTTCAATTTCATTTATTTAATTTTTCTATAAAAAAAAAAAATTCCCAAATCCACTCTTTCTTTCCTTTGTCCATTTCCCTCCACCCCAAACTTATTGTACTTTTTCCCTCCCAAAACCACTGAGAGACAGGCTGTCAGCCTCACTTCCCCTCCCCCAAAACTCAAAAGACACGCCATCGTCCCCTTTTTATTATTTTTTATTCCTTTATCACAAACCCTAGCGACTCTCTTTTTCCTCCTCCTTCTACTGCTCGCACAAAAAACACCGGACCAAGACAAACACGCAAACAGCAGACCTCGCTCCCTCTTTCGCACCTCGTATCGTTTCTTAGCTTCCGACGATGGAGCGGACGCGACGCCGAGGAGGAGGAGATGCCGTCGCCGCCACCACCGCTCGGCCCCCTCGAGCCCCAATCCCTTCCTCTTCTCTTCCTCTCTATGGCCATCTCTTGCCATCACTCACGGCCTCTGCTCCCTCCCCCTCCCCTTGCCTCCACCCTGAGTCTTCCGGACACGTCGACACGTGTCGAGAAAAGTTGACCGCGTGTCGGAAAATCCAACACGCGCGTGTCCGACCATGTCCGAGCATGTCAACATGTCCGACACGCTCCGACACGTGTCGGACACGACATGGAAGCATGGGCAACGTGTCCGTGCTTCATAGCTCGTCAAGCCTCACTTGGATGGGGGCGAGGGCCACCCTTGCTAGATTGGGCGAGGCTTGGTAGGGACACTCATCGACCAACTTATGGTCGATAGCTAGCAACCGCTAATCCTTAAAAGAAAAGGGAAAAGAACAAAGAAAGAAAAGAAATCCAAAAGTTATCCAAAAATTTATTAGATAGACTATAGTGGTAAATCATTAAAGGTTATGTTTGATTGTCCATATTTTTAATCATGATAGGACTGGATAAAATAGGATATGAAATTTAGAAATTTTGCTACATCCCTATCAATTATTTAGTGATTGTAATAATAAAGTCAAATATATTCACATGTCATGTACATTGTTTGGTATAAAAAGTATATTAGTATAAATGAACTAGAAATTTTACAAACAAAGATAGTAAAAATCTCTCGCAACACTATCATCTCCTTCATTTTTTTATTTACTTATTTTTTAATTTTCCTTATTTTTAATTAATTTTTCTTTCTTTCTATCTTCCCCTTCCACCATTCTCTAATAAAATTTGTTATATAGTAAATTGTACTAATATGCCAAAAATACCTAAAATACCTAAAATTATATTGAAATTATATTATAAAATAGAATGAAATTCGAATTATAAAATAAAATTAAAATAACTAAATTTTTTGTTATTTTGAAATTATTATATTATAATTTAAATACTATTTATGTTGAAAAATAATTTTAATTTTGTTAATTTAAGAAATTTGTTATTTGAGAAAAATAACTTTCCTACTTTAGACTATAAATCATATCCACCTTCATCAGATCTTCTCCATAAGATAATTTTATCCAATTTTATTCACATTTCTCCTATTTTGAGTAGGCACCAAATGCAAGATAGGTATTCTGAATTTTATTCTAATTATCAAACGCAACCAAAAGGTTTATGACTCAATTGGACAAATAAAAGTTTATAATGAAATTGGTATAAATATAATAAATTTATGACTTTTTTTAATAATTTTGATCCATTCATTCAATTGACGGTGGAATTTGGATTCTACCGGCGGCGGATGATATAATAACCCCTAGGACAAATAATTATTAATTCCAAAATGCTTCTTGGCAAGCCATAGAGAAAGCATTAGCCATTTATGGATGGTCGTGCAACACAAATTCCAAACTGATGAAGCTAGCCACGTTGTTTTGTTCTCTTATGCCAGTCTTCTTTTCATCATTTCTTACTATCTCTAGGCTGCTTGGAGACACGAGTTGAGTAGGGAAATGGCAACACCAAAGGGAAAAGTAGGGTTTGGGGCCTTTCGTATGTTATCTGTCACGACCCATTTTTTAGGGGGTGAGAACCACCTAGGGTTTGGCTAATGGATTGTTAAGCCTAGATTTAACTCGGGCTCTCCCAAGCCCATACCACCCGCGACTTTCGGTTCAAGTTCTTAACATGTAATTTTTTAATTAGGAGTCGCCACTAATCTATTTTTGGTGGGTCGATTAGAAACCCAAGTAAAGTAACGGGAGATTCACTTTACTCCTACGAACCAGAGATTTGGGTACAGGGACTTGGTTACGCCAGATTTCTCTAACGCCCTTTCGATACCATTTCTTTTATTTTGACAAAAAGGTTTTGCAGGCAGCTTGAATTGATTTTAAACTATTTCCCTAACATGTAAGGTGAACATACGGGTGTGCAAACCACCAATTTAACACCCAGATAAAGCAATGAATAAATTGCAGAAACTTACCTCAAAGCAACGAAAGCATCTGCGTTGTTAGATCGGGAGAATCCACATCAACAACCCAAATTAACAAGCAATTACTCAATCTTATGTTTTCGCTTTTCTTAATGAAAATCATGCAATGCATTCTAATAATCTAATATGATATGGCATCATGACCTAAACTATATGACATGAAGAAATGCAATAATTAGATGCAATCTAAATGACTTAATTCTAATGACATGCAATGCGATGCGATGACATACAAAATTATTTAAACTAAGATGACATGCAGCATATAATTTAATACACGAGCTATATGTCGCGACAATTATTAAATGACCTAATCTAATGACGGACAATTTCTAATTAGAAATGAACCTAACAATAATCACTAAAATGACATGCATTTTATGAACCTAATTTTATATGACATGCAAATGACATTTTTTTATTTTAAAAATGCAATCTATCCTAGAAATTGCAACTAATTTATCCTAAAACAAATTTTATGAAATTTGAAATGATCTAGCTAGATTAAGATTCTATCTAATTTAAACTAGGATTAAGTCATATTAAATCCTAATTTAAACTAAGACATCATCTAAATCTAAAATGCAATTTATCTTAAAAAGATTATCTAAATTTAAAATGAAACATGCAATTCTAATCTAATATGCACAATGATTTTTTTTGTGTTTTTCTTTAAGAAATTCGAAATTAAAACTAACACATAATTAAACATGCAATTCAAATAAAAAACTAACAACCTAAATGATTGCACTTTCTTTTTTTGGATTTTTTATTTAAAATTCATAATAAGATTGCAATCCTAAATATGCAAGATGACAACAAACCTAATCCTAATTAAGATTTTTTTGATTTTTATTTTACGAAAATAAGATTTGACTCAACCAACTTGACGATAGCAAATCAAACAAAAGATAATATTGATATCCAAAAATTGACGAACCATATCTCGCGCATGAGATCGGGTTAGCCAATTTTAAATTAAATCGCGAATCGAATCTCGAGCTTGAGATTGGATTGTCGATTTTTGTAAAAGATTACGAGTCGGATTTCGGGCGCGAAAATCGGACTGTCAATCCCTAACTTGAGGGACTATTTCATGTTGGAATATCAATAATATATTAAGGAACAATTCCACTAAAACATAATATTAAAAAAAAGGTAAAAGAAAAGAAAAGAAAGACTACCTAATCAGATTTTCTTTTTGTTTCTTTTTTCTTCCTTCCTTTCCACGCACAGCTGTGGATCTCCAAGGGGAGCCGGCTGATCAGTCCGGAAAAGGGGATTCGGCAAGGGCGACTGCAGGCGACGCGGGGACGTGGAGCGCGGCTACTGGGCGTCAAGAACACGGCACCTAGTCGTCGAGTCACCGATCTGCTGCTCGTAAAGATTCGAGCAGCAGGGGGAACGGAGCGATGGGGAGATCGGGTACGTCTAGGGCTCCGGGTGCGGGAGTCGCGGATCAAGCAGGACCAGCATTGGGCGGATCGGCATCGGCAGAAGCTCCGGGCAGCAGGGCACAGGGATTCGGCGGTAGCGTCGAATCGCGAGGTTGAAGCCGAGGTTGGGCGAGGGGCTCGTGGGCTTCTAAGCCAACGTGCAGGGACGGAGGCGATTCGGCAGCGGGGGCTGGGTGTCGGTGCGGCGTCCGACGAGCAGAACGTCGGGTCTCGGCGCGCGGCGGAAGAGAGGCACAAAGAATGCGGTGGTGGATTGCGCGGTGATGCGGAGGCTTGGCAACGGGCGTCGGAGATGGAATCACAATTGAACATTAAAGTCTCATTTTTTTTATGTAAGTACTTATCTGCTTAGTTATACACAGTCAAGCACTAAACTCTCGACTTCTTTGAAAAAAAAATAGAAGGATCTTGACAAAAATCTAAGTATCGTGATTGGACAGCCCTTGCCTCGACACAAAGCGAGTGGCCTTCACCTCGCCAATGCAGGCGGCCGGAAAGGTAATTTTCTATGGAAAAACAATGTATTTCTCTGTGGAGTCTTCGTGTTCTTGTTTCGCCGGCGTTCAAGGTGTTGAGATGTCCAAAAGGCACGTCGGGCTCTCGGAACAGCTACACGGGCGCGGATGGAACAGCAACGTGGGCAGCGAGATTGGGGAGACGATGAACAGTAGGAGTCAAATCAACCTTTTTACTTTACCTTTTCTCCTCTCTCTCTCACACTGCTTTTATAGGTAAAAATAGGTAATCTTCGTAGAATATTTTATCTCGTTTTTTTCAATATGCACGAAGATAATCTATAACCTCCCAATCACCCAAATCCTTATCTCAAAAATATTCTCCCCCGATTTCATCATCTATTGATAAAAAATAAGGTTACAATGAGATTTTTTTTTAATTTTCAAAAAAACCATAATATCGCATCAAATCTTAATTTTTCACAAGATAATCAATTAAAAATAACGATAGGCTTTGGTTAATTTTATCCTTTCATGGGCCTAGCCCGGCCTATTAATTTAAAATTCAAAACCACCAATTCGACCCATCCGCCACCGGTCCAATAAATAAAATGCAAAATATGCTAACTAAATGTACCTATGCAATTAATATTTTTTTTCAGGGATAAAAATTAACCCCTAATTTTTATGCAATAAATGACTAAATAGATCGCCAAAATTTAGGTGTTAATATTATCATAGGGAAAATACTCGCTTGGAAAGTTCACAACTATATTTATCGACATGGGTGTCATCAGCTTCGCGATGCTGATTTCACACACGATAAGCAAACAACATTACAGAACCATGCAACATTATTTCAAGCCATTCTTAATCCATCATAATTACCAACAAGCGGCCTCCTTGTTGGTGTTATCAAGTGCTATTCAGAGATCAGCTTCACGAGAGCCTGCATAAAGAAAGCCCAAGTATCATCAGTACTTGAAGACGTACGCGATTTATGATCGAAACCAAAGAGAACAATCGTCGAGATCATGTATGAGGATCAAGGTAGACGTACATACTTTTCCGGCTTCTAGGTGGGCTATGGCTGCGAAAGCTTCCTGCGAGAGGTCAATGGTGCCACGACACCCCGACGGGCAATAGTCGACAATCGTCACCACCACTGACGCGCCGGTGCATGGGTGAGGATCGCCCAGGTTGGTGGCGCCGGTGCACGTTACCAAGGAGGTTCTGCCGCAAGCAGCCCCCACCTTCCCAAAGTTCATCGCTCGCCGCAGCTATCATGCCGCCCGGGTTGTCGTACCCATAACACGCGGAGGCTATACAGTGAAAGAATAGAGACCAAGACCAAAAATTTAGTCAAAAAGAACAAACGAAGATCCAATTGGTAGGTTTCACGGACATCTTGAGTAGATTATTAATTCCGAAACTAAGGCTCGGTTCGTTTCACGAGAAAATGATTTCCAGGAAAATATTTTCCTGATTTTCCGTCATGTTCGTTTCATGGAAAATGAATTAGTCGATGAAAATATTTTCCATCATCGGAAAAAACATTTAAAAGTGAAGAAAATATTTTCAAAAAATGAAAAACTTTTCCATAATCTTTTTCAAAAATGAAAAACATTTTCCATAACTTCTTCCACCTTACTTCTTTTCACTAATACATTTTCGTTTTATTTTTATGCTTTCTTTTTTCTTTTTTTCCTTTTTTTTCTTTCTTTTCTTTTCATCTTCTTCCTTGGCCTAAGCCGATCGCCAGCCACGGTGGCGGCCAATGACCGGCCGCTAGCCAGCTCGAGCCTCGCCCTAGGCTAGCGAGGCTCCACCTAGCCCGATCTAGGGAAACCGAGCTCGCTCGAGCCCGACGAGCTCGGGCCTTGCTAGATCGGGCGAGGCAAAGCATCGCCGGCCTAGGGCGAAGCCCGCCTCGCCCATTCGGCGAGCTGGGCAAGGCTTGGCCGATCTTGCCCAAGCTCGCCAAAGGTTCGCCGAGCTCCTAGCGAGCCACAAGCTTGCCGATTCTAGCTACCGCATCTTGGTCGGCCGCCGAGCGGCCAACCCACATCGGGCCCGCGACAACGGAGGAAGGAAGAAGAAAGGAGGAAGGAAAAAAGAAAAATAAAGAAAAGATAATAAATAATAAAATTTTCAATTTAAAAAATTTAATTACAAATTCATTTTTAAAAATAAAAATAAATAAAACTAATTTTTTGGTCAATTAAAAATATTAAAATTTAATTTTTTGAAAAAAAATTCCAAACAATTAAATTAGTTAATAAACGGTGGAAAATATTGTTTACTCAAAGTTCAAGTTTCAACCGAACACCGGAAAATAATTACATTTTCCTAGAAAATGATTTCCTGGAAAATATTTTACAGAAACGCCACGTTTTCCACGAAATAGATGGAGCCTAATTTACTAGCTTACTAAAGGCACGTTTGGAAATTATTTTGTTCTCGAGAATAATTTTTACTTAGAAATGATTTTTTTTTCAGTTTCCGAAAACAATTTCTAAGTTTTAGAAGGCGCTAGGATTCTTAAATACGTTCATTTCTTTGAATTTTTAATACTTTTATTATTATTTTTCTTTTTCCTTTTCTCGCCAAGATTTACGAGGCCGAGGCTTATAGTGGATAGGTGAGCCTTTTGGCGAACTTGCCGGACCTCACACTGGCATGGCAAGGCTCCAGCCCCAGTGGCAATGGTTGTCAATAGTGGCTAGGTGGAGAAAGAAGAAGAGAGAAGGAGGAAAAGAAGGGAAAAAAAAAAAAAAAAAAAAAAAGTTCGACTTGCTTCTAAAATTGTTCCCAGAAATAAGAAGTTACTTTTTATTTCTTAATTCTATTTCAAATTTATTCTTGAAAAAAATTGTTTCTAAAAATAAATAACTTATCAAACGGATTTATGTTCTTTTTTTTATTCCGGGGACAAAAGAATAGAATCAGTTGTTCCAAAGAATATTACCAAACAAGACATGAGCTTCATAATATGTTCAAGAGTGGTCTAACTATTAATTATTTTCATATGACATGATCACAGCTCCGTCTGTAAAAAGAAAAATTATCCACTCACAAGGTACATTCAAAGGACTCACTATACAATCTATTGGTCAGATCAATGGTTGAAATATGTCCTCAATGCATGGTTGTGTATACCGTGCACGGACTGGACAATGGTTTGAGCACACTTACGAACATATTCAGTGTAACACGTTGCGGTCCCCGAATCAGCTAAAGTTGCCTGTGGAATGGAGCAAAAGACGAGCTAAGCTCAGGACAAAGATGTAGGAACAAGCTGCCATATCTCCTCTAGCTACTCTCACGTACTGCTTATAATGCTCGATGAGAGAGAGTTGATTGGTGAGCCAAGGAAAGAGCATGCTATTTATAGAGGGTTGTCCAGACCAATTTTATTCAAGAGATAGCAACGTAGTTGTTCTTTCTATATGTAATTTTCATTGCATTGTCGATGTTTCAATCTGCCAAAATGCGCGGTCCCTTTAGTTCAAGTGAGCAACCATCCAATTATATCTAGCCAACTCATTTAATAACGAAATTCAAGTACTAAGACCTAATATCTTTGGAATTACCCTCGTGAATTATACGTGTATAATAAATCCAAGATTTTCATTTATTCAATTACTCGTGCTGGTAACGTGGAAGCGTACGAGCCTACTCGGTATATGCAGGTCCTTGGATCATCTCAAGCATCAGCACAGAGTTGCTCGAGCTGCTTCAACCATCAAAAGAACTAAAAACCAACTCTTTTAACTACCCATTTCAATTCAGCCCAAGGAACTGCATATTTTAATCTGACTTCTTCTCGAGTTTTTTTAATTTCGAGGGTTTAGTCTTCAAGAGAATAGCAAATTTTCCTTCTTATTACATCCACTAAAACAAGAAACTTTGCATCTCAATATCAAACTGCACGCTGGAAAAGACCCCATTAGTGTTCATGAAAAGCAGAGTCCTTAAACCATAAAACCATCGTTCTGAAGCCCTACAATCCACAAAGCCTTAACATCGGGAAAAGTGTTAAAAAAGTCGTAAACATTTTTGCATTTTTGTCAATTTAGTCATAAACCTTTTTTTGGTGTCAATTAAGTACTAAATCTTTTTATGTTGTTCCAATTCAGTCATTTTGCCACGTTAATGTCGATCAAGCCACATCAGTCAGCTGGCGTCTAGTCAGCAAAATCCGGCCAAAATTAACTGGAAATGACTGAATTGGCACAATGTAAAAATGTTTAGGACTTAATTGGCACCAAAAAAAAAGATTTAGGACTAAATTGGCACAAATACAAAAAGTTTATGACTTTTTTAACACTTTTCCCCCCTTAACGTCTCTCTCCCTTAGCAACCCCAAGGAGTTGCTCAAATGACAAGTGTGTTCGTCCTCACTCAAGTGTTCGTCCTTGCTCAAATGACAAGCGTGTTCTTTAGCAAATGTACTGCTACCAAACATCAAGGTTGATATGTAGTCACCGATCTCTCTTTGCAAGATACTTATGATTTTGTGCATAAACAGACCGGATTATGATGGGCAATCACGGGGTCGAGCACCGGAAGATGGAGGTGAGCATAGCACGATGAAACGGAGTGGTTAAAGTAGTTGAATGGGAGGATCACTATGATGTGGCCCTCGGCAAATTTGCCAATGACAAATGTTTTATCCGACAATATGGATGACTAATGATATAGAGAATGACTCGTCCTTATTTGATAATATAGATGACCGATCCATTGTTCTTTCCTTAAGCCTATTTCGCCTTAGAGGCTTGGTTCACAACGTACAACCATTGTTACCTTCTTGGTAAATCCATGAATTGATTGCCATTTGGGAAGAATGCAACTTCTTTAACTGCTGCAGTTTTTTGTTCCGCTAATAGTTTCTCTGTTATAATGAAAACACCTATAGACCTAGCAACACTAGAAACAAAGAGCAAAGTCAATATCTCCTCCTCCTCGTTGATCACATGCCTACAAACATGTAAAACTGTCGACAGGCAAGGCAAAATCTTAGAAGGATTATGCCACTGATCTACAAGAGAAGTATCGACTAAAGTTGCAACAAACAGTGAAATCCAATAGAATCCTGTTGATTATTCAGAGAGACAGTGAGATTTTGCATCACATACATTCTGTTGAAAAGCAAAGACAAGAATCACGCGCCATTTCAACAATTTAGTTATTGCGTTTCACGTACGTACTTCCAGTGAAAGATTAAGGCACGTCCAAGATATTTTTGTACATATGCAGGATGCATCTGAAAATGAAGAAGCAACAGGCCCATAAGCGCTCAGTCTTCAGGACAATATTAGCAGACATCCAACTCAGGCTGTTGAGGTGGTGTGGTGAGTAGGAAGATGTTGACGCTTTGTGGTGTCGGATTCCCATGTCCTTGTCCACGCTATCCGAGTGTCTTTACCCTTCCCTTTCGTCCCACAGTACTTGGAGTTGAACTTCACTTGTGCAACCAGATTATTATGTGGTCACTTTCTTATAATGGAATCAGCAAGTTTTCCAACTCAAATTACCGTTAGGACTATCGCATGTGACTTAATAATGTAAAAGCTCAGTTAAGAGTTCGAATCGCAGGAGGTGGCACATATAATTAGCATGGCAGTTCTTAAAGTTATCTGTCACGCACCGTTTAATTTACCTAAGGATGTAATGCAAACTTCCGATTTTGAAGTTCAAGTGTTATTTGTATCCATAACGAGAGTAACTAGTGTCTAGTTCGGTAGGTTCAATCGCAATAACCAAGCTTCGAACTAACATATCTCTTGAGCGCAAAACATGCACGATGGGATCCGGAAGCTATCTTGACCCAACATATGAAATTCAACCTTCTCTAAGCGAACGACGGAGTTGACACTAGTTGTCGATTTCAACGTGCCTTACCAGGAAAAGACCTTTAATCTCTCCCTCCATGTGCAGAGATCACGATCTCGTAATATATTCTGAACAGGTTTTTAGTCCACTTCCCCAGCGAGGCAAAAGCTTTTTCCTATGGTACACCACTCTTCTTGTACGGAAAAAGTCTAAACAACTCAGCCACATTCCAGTGCCTCAGGTTGCAGCCTTCTAATTAGGATTTGACAAGATTTGAGCACATGAAGTCAGCCAATTATGTCTCGACTATTCAGCATGGCAACTTCAACTCTCCGTACATTCCTCATTCATAGGAAAATTTTATACCAAATCTTTTCCAACAGAACTCTTTTCCCAACATAGCTGAAACTTCCCTTTGATGCATCTCTTAGAGTAGGTCAAAATAATTAAAAACATTGCTGGTCTTTTCATAACCTTATCTCAAACTCCAACTCGAATGCTCAATAATGGCAAAATCATAAAAAGCACTCTTTTAAAACTGAAGAGTAAACAAGATTCAAGAAAACATTTTTAATGAAGGAAAGCAAGAAAAGAGCATTTCCAGATTGTATTAAGTGGTTCAGAGATTTCTGAGAAAAAAGCATACAAGATTTTACGACGATGAAAATATACACCTTTTGGACTCCTCGCCCCTCCTTAAGATCTATACAGACAAGCAGGGCTGGATGTTCTATGGTAGTATACAAATACTCCGATTCATTCTACTCTAGTTAAAATAATGATTTGAGTCAGGTCAGAACAATTTACCAGTGCCAGCATTTTTGAGTGGGGCCATTATCGACATGAAAAACCAACCAGCAGAATACAAAATCGCTGGTCACTTTTTTTCACTGCAACATCTGAGTTGCGACATCCATGAATTCACCAGACACTTGAAGTTTTCAAGTCCTAGACGGGTTTGGTCATAAAGAATTTGGCAACTGCCTGGTAAAGATTCTCTTCGTCAAAGGGCTTTGAGACATACCCGTCCATCCCGCATTTAAGACATTCATCATACGTCGCGTGAATCACGTCTGCCGTCATTGCCAATATTGGCATGTGCCACTCACCCCCTTTTACGATTTGAACTGCAGATTCACTTTTCATTTGCTCGTTCACCTGGCTCTCCATCAGCCTAATCTGTCGTGTTGCCTCAAATCTGCATATAGAAGGAAAAGAAATGAGAATACTGACTCCATCCAGAAGTAGAGAAAGAAAACAAATGGGAAAAATGATATTAAAGCAATTGATCAGCACAAAGCTCAGTTTACAGAGATATGGTAATAAATCCCTCCCGAAGAGCAGCTTCCATCTCCTGCTTCTCAGAGAGAGAGAGAGAGAGATCATTCTTACTTAAGAACCATGCATGGTTAATGCAATAAGATCATAAGTTGGCAAATATGACAACTGGACTAGGTCTCAGATGATTCTGATTAAGCTCCCATAAGGATTGACACATTACTAGCCAACAGATGCTCTTTTGCTTTTGCATCTCCAAGGAACTAACTAGAGGATATCAGATGTTGAAATTGAATTGATTGTCCCCAATAAAATGACCTAGTGCTGAAAATATTTGCTGCCTCAAAATAACTAGTGAACAAACAAGCTTGGTTTCCCTAGCTTGCCCATGAGAATACTTGGTTGTTCAGGTAAACACATTCTAGCATATAAAAAGCTAGTTTCAACAAATCAAAGTAAATATAACTCCATAAGTACCAACGTCATTATATGCATTATATAGAGAAAACACACGCCGATGTCTTCAAAATCTTATCACAAACCATTTAGTCCGATGAGGCTCCAACACCATGACAAGCTGAACTCTCGAATGACAATGTCATATGTGAACCCCATGACCTCAACTATTAAAAGGCCACCGTTTATGAGTAAAACCAATATGAGGTGTAATTGTGATGCCCAAAATCTCAAACGCTGGAGATTCACATCAAAAAATGTCATGACATGACAACTGAAAAAAATGGAAGGTCTTCAACAGTATTTGATAGCAAAAGAACAAATAACACGAATTGTTCCAACATTTTATCACTTTCAATAGTGTCAAAAGGGTTGCATAACTCCCTTAAGAAACTTGTAAGCACTGAAATGCATGATTATTTAAGGAACTTAAACTTAGGTCACTCTCTTTTAAAGTACTTCCCACATTTTCAAGAGTTCAACTATGTTCTCTAACAGTGCTTGTGCACAAAAGGGAGGCCAAAAGAAGTTCTATTGCTTAGTCCTCCGTGTACTTCCTACCATTGCATTGTCTATGCAATTTACTTAACTGATAAGTTCAAAACATGTTTCTCAATGTCCATGATTTTACCACATCTGGAAATAATGAAAGCAGGAGAACCATAGCTATTTCTCTCTCAGCAGGAGAAACCAATTAATGCTAATGCTTCAACAAGTCCTTCATTTCACAAGTTGAAGGACAAAACTGCGAGCACGGGATTAATGCATAATTATTGACAAACACTGGATTGAGAGCATCCTATCACATTTGACAACAGACAGAGTGAGTAGAGCATACCCATCCATTTCAGGCATTTGGATATCCATGAAACAAGCATCAAAGTCATGTGGCAGTTGAAGCAACTCTAATGCAGCTTTTCCACTCTCTGCACACTCTACATTGGCCCCAAATTTCTTGAGTGCACCTGCTGCAACTCTTCGATTAACCTTGTTGTCATCGACCACCAATATCTTCTTGCCATAGAGAAGGCTCCGCAGGGCGCTAGATCCATTTCGCATGTTCATATCCTTCTGCAATTGCTTCTTCCTTCCGATACCCAGAACCTGTTGCAGACATGCAGCAAGCATGCTTGCTCTCACTGGTTTCATAATGACAGTATTGGCAAAACCAGAAGCTTTCGCCTTCTCTAATTCAGAAGCACTGATTTTGCTTGCAAGGAGGATTTTCGGAAGCTGAATTAAATTGCCATTCTGTTTCCAGTCTGCCACCGTTAAACTTATCCAGCTGTCAATGCTGGACATCCACATATCTTTCTCAACTAGAATTATGTCTGGGTGCCGATATCTGTCACATAGGGGGAAAAGCAATCAGAAGCTGCATTTGCCTCAAAACTCAGCTCATTTTGGGCTGGACATGTCAGCTAATTTACTTTCTTCTGCTAGAAACATGTATTTTCAGCCCACTAAGTACATCAACAGACATTGATCAGCCAGCTGGTTGTCTCTTTCTGTTTATTGACAACTACTATGAACCACATGCAACAATTGAGTAAAAGGAGCTATTCTTTTTAAAGAACATTCAGGCACTTTGATGAGGTATGACCTAAGCTACATTACTGAAGGAAAAGCAGAAGACAGAAACGAAGGAAAAATCTGCAACTTAAGATTTTCCCCTCAAAACATACATTACAATTGATGCAACAGAAGAAACAGATAATTTGTTAAGTTTAAATGAGATCCATCTAGAAGCTACCAATAAGTCAGTGCAGCAACATTAGTAGTGTGTTTGTCAAGATTCAAACTCTTCATTGACATGATTCAAGAAACATTTGAGCATAAAGACCTTATAAACTTTGTATTGATAGCAAATACACCTTCAAAGTTTGAAGTTATATCTCTCATGCCAGGGTTTTCTTCTCCATTATAAGCACAAAAATGAGAATGTTGAAGAAATGACCAGAGTTCATAGAAATTATGTGCAAGAAGTGGAACATACCCAGCAGTCAGAGAACCATTTTTCCCGCCCGTAGCTGTTATAGCATTGATGCTACTTGCAACTTCAACGTTAATGCCAAGTCTATTCAAATGGTATCTAGTTACGGCAGCTCTGACTGGCTTACCATCAACCACTATTGCTTTCAATCCTTTAAAACCAGAAGGAAGATCTTCAAAAGTCCTTTTCACATTAGCAAACACAAGCCTTTTGCATCTTCCAAACACAGCCGTAAAGGAGAATGTGCTCCCAATCTGAGGCCGGCTTATGAAGTTTATGTGTCCACCCATCAGCTCAACCAGACACCTGCTAATACTCAAACCAATCCCAGTTCCACCATAAGTTCTAGAAGTTGAGCTATCTGCCTGCATGAAGGGCATAAATACACGATCCTGGGCCCGCAATGGAATGCCGATGCCGGTATCTTCAACACTGACCATTACCGTGACATTTTCAGAAGCTTCGTTACTAGTCATGTTGGAATCAACGGAATTGAACTGGTCTTCAGCTACCAAAAGGTTAAAGGTATCCCAACTGTTCCTCTCATCGGCTACTTCGCATCCACTCAATGTTTCCAACTGTGACCCATCAGAAATCAATATATCTTCCTCTGGTCGTCCATTTAGGCAAGTTTTAGCGTGTGCATTAGTCGCACCCTTTACTTGGTCAGCCAGATGGACTTTCACAAATATATGTCCCTTCTCGGTGAACTGTCAAGTGTTCAATAGTGAGTACTTTAATGAAATGAAACAAAATGAGAGCTGCAAACATCTTGGCAATCTCTTGTTCACTAGACTTGAGGAAAAAAAAAGAACAAGAACGAGAACAAGAAGTATGATTTGGTTTTTTTATTGCTTGAATACAGAGAACAGAAATTGCACTTACTTTAACAGAGTTTCCAACAAGGTTAGTAATTAAAAGACTCATTTGCAATTAGATCATCATAAGTCTCAGATATATGCGCAACACTAGTAGACACCCAAATAACGCTATTACTCAGATAGATGAAACTTATTCCCATACACAGATTTCAAGTAGGTAATTTTTACACAAGCTGAACAATATGATTTGGTTTTGTTATTGCTTGAATACAGAGAACAGAAATTGCACTTACTTTTTAACAGAGTTTCCAACAAGGTTAGTAATTATCTGTCTGAATCTTCCTGGATCCCCATGACAATTTCCGGCACTTTGTCAGCAACAAAGACAGCAAGCTTTACTTCCAAAATGGGTTTTAATGCATGTGCCGCAGATCATCGAAGAGGATAGTAGTTGAAAGTTGCACGCAGAAAGAGAAGCAGAGGAGGCATTTCCAGACAGAAGAACAGAAAGCACATCAGTTCCATAATGAAAATGTGGAAATCAAATTATAACTTCGACTACCATAATTAAGAAATCGAGCATACTGTAAAAAATAAAAATCCAAAGAATCTTCGGAGTTCAGACAATACAGAAACCATTTCTTTTGCACTTAAAAATTATTGGCATGAGCATTCTTGCACTATGTTCAGACCTACCTCAATACCTTTGTGTCTGGACTCCTCAGAGAATAGGGAGAGAACATCATCAAGAATGGATCGAATGTCGAATGGGACTGTCTCTAGCTCTAACTTGCCCGCTTCAATTTTAGCACGGTCAAGTACCTCATTTATCAGTGCTATTAATGCTTTTCCACAGATTTGAGCAGTTTGTGCATAGTCTCTTTGAGTAGAACTCAATTCTGTGTCAAGAAGCAGAGCAAGCATTCCTGAAAATAGAACAACGCCCAAGATGGTGATGCTGACCAAAAAGTCATAAGAGGAAATAAAAGAAAAATAAATCTCCCAAAAGGATACACAACATACCAAGGATGCCATTCATTGGAGTTCTAATCTCATGAGAAACAGTGGCAAGAAACTGCAATCAGCAACTCATCAATATAAAATTGCTCTCAAATATGTGCACTGAACTGCAGAGAAAGAATAACGGAAATACCTGAGATTTGGCAACATCAGCAGCTTCTGCTCGAACCTTCAGTTCCTGCATCTCATGAAAATCATCTTCGACTTTGACAATGTGAGTTGCCGCACCATACAAAATATACCCTACTAATAAGCCTATCACAAAGACAAAAAATGCAGTAGTGAGGGCTGTCCATGATGGCGGTGCCTTCTGATGATATCTGCTTAGCAAAAAAAGAAAAGGAAAGGGCAGCATCAGATCCTTGGAAATTATCCAATCAGAAAGAAGTCTCCATGGATGAACCCACTAACCTACAAATCATCTGATGCTTCCTAAACGGATCACCAAAGTCGAGCTTGCTCTCATGTAGAAGGGATGTATCACACTCTTGATATTGGTGACCATACATGATAAGTGGTTCGGAAGAGTTTGTCACATCATATACATTGACCAAGATTGCCTGATTTCCATCAAGCTGCCCAAGTAGATTCTCCACGAGAGATTCAACATCAAATGCTCCTCCAAGATATCTGCATAAATTGAAATTAGTCATGACTTCAGCACATCCATGCTTGCAAACTTGATATCAAGAATATTAAGTTCAAAATACATAATGTACAGGGGGAAAGCAACTTTGCTTCTGTGTAAGTACATATGAAATCATCACTAGCTACTATTCCCTCCTTACCACTTACGTACTCTATATATAGATTTGTTGGTACTTAGTTCTAATTTATCCTTCTTCATTATTCTTGGCTTAATCTCTAAACTACCAGCTTCCCAAACAGTCACATTATGTACATCATACAACAGACTTTATGTTTGCATTAGTTGTAGAAAGAAGCTGATGAACAACATTAGAGAAGCTGATGGTAAAGAGCCATGGTAGGCCCAGGAAATCCTGTCACAATCATTAAAAGAATATTGGTACAGAAGAAAGCTTGTGGCTTATATGCATGGACCAAGATTACTGCACTGCACCATTAAATACACCCGAGAATTTAGCAGCAACTAATAAGGGCCACCATGAAGTTTTATGTTCATAGAAATTTCTACTGTGTCGTCAGAAAAGATTTAATTTTAAAAGTTCTCTTCATGAAACAAAGTGACAAAACAAGTAAATTTCAGAAGCAAGATCAGGGGGATCATGGAAGTTAAGGGTTCATTTACAAAAGAGGCGAGGGGGGAATGACTGGTGTAGACAGCAGGCAAAAATTGAAATTTTTGTGAGACAAGGAGAGGAAAAAAAAATTCTCTCATTTCTTTTCCCATTTTTATTACAATATCCTTTACATACAGAGCCCCAGGGCATGATGTAAGGGGTGAACTCGAAAGAAATGAAATAGCAACAGTATAAAGCATCCAAACTCCATGTTTACCCAATGCAATCGTCCCTCCTCTTGTGTCATCACCTAATTTTAGACCCCCCACACGAAACCTCCCTCAAATACACACGTAGAGAATGGTCAAGGCAATTGATTAGTTGCTTTCAAGTGAGAATCTGTGCCAGCTAGATATTGCAATCAAGTATAGTTCCATTTGCAAACTACAAATACAAGACAACGAAAAATTTCAGCTTCAATTGTTCAGAAAATGAGGCTTCAAAACTTCATTTTTTTCCCAAGGCAACATCAGTTCCTTTTTCCTTTGTCAAAAAAGAATAGACATCTCGAATTAGGCATGCAGCATAAGGGGCTCACCCTACAGTTGCCTCAATGCGCTCTTCCACAGTTGGATTTGGCGGGAGTTTTGACTTGTACACGGGAAACGTCAATACAACCCCCAAATGGTGGGAGCCCAACAACCTGAATGGGCTTGTCAGAACAGCTTTTCCAGTTGCCCCCGCCCTTAGAATATTTTCTCTGTCCTCCTACAAGTAAAATGCATGTTGTTTCACTTCCATAAATCAATGGCGAATTACTTACAGGATCTCAAGCTCAGCGCGTGCATTGATGGGAAAAGAAAAGCCGCACAATCTGCCTTTACCTCTCCTGACATCATGTCAAGTGATTCAATGTAGGGATACGGTTTCTTGAGAGAAAATGACGGGCGCATATTCATCTCTAACAGGAGAAGGCTGCTTCTCCATTGTCTTAATTGTCCATCCATGTTGCTCTTCGAATTTCTCCCTCTCCGAATTAGTCACTCTTTCCGCATACGCCACACCGCTCAGTAGAGGGCGCTCAAAAGCGGTTCTTGCTGTGTACTCGGCAAATGTTTCCTTCAAGATGCCAATTTCGATCCAAAATATTCAGTAAGAAGTAAACCCATTGTGTCTTTTAATAAAACATAAACAGAAATGCTCCCATCTTTTCACTTGACTAAATCAGTTCAACTCCATCTGAAAATTGAACATGTCGGATAATCTCTAGAAAGGAACGGACTGTAACAAGTAAATGTGGGACCCATGATAATTTTCCTCTCATTTCCCCAGTGCTCCTCAATTAGAAGAACTAAAAGTTGCTCGCTGGCCAACATAACGGAGAGCCAGAAGCCGAGACATTCCAAAAATCCTCCTTTCACATGAAGAAACGCAAGGTGAAAGAGAAAAACAAAAGGTGACGGGGGCTAAAAAGGAGAAACAAAAGATCTTCCGTTTCACATTTCCTAGATATCCTTCGATTAGAAGAGTGCAAGGACGAACCTGATCGATGGCAGATGGGTTCTTGTAGTAATGGAAAGTTGAGACAAGAATGGCCAAGGCATGAACATGATTAACACTGACACTGAACTGGTCCTTCAACATCCTTGCCCTCTGATCGCACATGCTAACCAGCACCTCATTCCTCCTCACCTTGATGTCAGCGTCCATTTTTCTGTAGATCGACATGCTCAAGAATGCCATCCCCACCACCGAAAGGACCAAGATTTTGGGAATCCAAGCCCTGTTCGACTGAATGAATGTGTACCCTTTTTTGGTTCCCACTTGCTCATTCAACTTCACGGCCACCAAATGGTGGCTCTGTTGCATTTTCACCCCATCCTTTCACTGCCTCTGTGTAAAGCTTTGTGTCAGATTCTGCTTCTCCTCTGTTGAGCTTTTCCTTCTTCTTGCTGTTCCTCTTCTTTTTCCTCCTTGTTTTCCAGATACCCACTTCATGCTATAGCTCAGAAAAGCTCAGGACTTGTTTACGCAGCTGAATTACAAAAGTAATGATGATTTTCGGGGAGCACTCTTTTCCGGACAAAAAGAGTAAAGATGAACCCAAAGGAAATTATTTTGCAGACAGCATTCAAAGAAAGAACAGAAAGCGAAAAGGGGCAACGAATGAAAAGGGAAAACAAGTAAAAAAAAGGTGTTAGATAAAATCTGTTTCTCAAGGCTAGCGCACTCTAGACTCTACAAACACACACATACACACGCACACTCGCACATTCTCTCTCTCTCTCTAGAAACCCAATGGTAGTAGAGCTTTCTAAAGAGAGGAAAGCAAGAAGAATTCAAAAAAAGACGAGCTTGTCTCGAGTCACATAGAGACGAGCATGGCTCTCAAAAGATGGAGAGAGAGCTCAAACTCCAAGACAAAGCTCCCCCTCCCCCTCTCACCCTCCCTCCCTCTCTCTCTCTCTCTCTCCTCTTATCTAAAAATGAGAACTGGCCACTGTTCCACCTTTGAACGGAATAAAAAATACCCACGAAGAGAGAGAAAGCACCAATCATGTCCTGTCCCTCCCTCTCTCTCTCTCTCTCTCGTGTAGCTCGAAGGCGTGAAGTTTGGCAAGACAGCAGGAGGAAAGAAGAGCACGTTCACTGATTTTCTGGCTCTTTGTTTATTCCAACTGAGGCCCCGTGAAAGATTGACCTCCCAACACAGCACACAGCAAAGCAAAACCAACACGAGCGAAAGGCCAGGAGGAGGGAAGTGGGGAGTGAGGAGGAGGAGACGCGGTGTTCAAGAAAGAGAAGAGTCGCGTGCGTGTGTGTGCGCTGCTGGCTGCTGTTGTTGTTGTTGTTGGAAGAAGAGGAAAAGAATAAAGAAAAACAAGAACGGGGTCCGTTCAAAGCGTGGGATGGATTAAGGAGTAGGAGGAGATGATGGTGCATTGAATCGGGCGAGTGGAAAAGAGCTTTCTTTTGCTTCTTCCGGGTTCGTCTCCTGATCCAAGGGAGGAGATTGGTTTAATGGAGAAGAAGGGACGATGAGAGGAAGAAGGAAAGAGAAGAGAGAGAGAGAGAGACTGATGAGAGAGACGATCTCTCTCTCTGTTTTTCTTTTCTTTTCTTTTTCTTTTTATTTCTATTTATTTTTATTTTTTTTAATTGCTGGCCTTGCTTTAAAAAGCAAACTGAATCGAATTTTGTGGATTTTTTTGCAGATACGCTCTTGTCTCCCCCCCCCTGTCCCCTCTCAGGGTCTGCCTCATTATAAAAAATAAAAAATAAAAAAAAAGGCGGAGGGAAAAAAAAAAAATAAACTATTTGTGTTTTTCTTTCTCTCTCTCCCAGATGGACCCTTTACCTCTTTCGTCTTTCTTTTGTTAAAAAACGATAAAAAAAAGAGCTTCTCTCGACCATAACATCTATCGATAAATCAATTTCCTTTGTGACTCGCCGTATCTCGATACATCTTTTCTTGATTTTTAAACAGTGTTTCAAACAAAAAATTGTATTAAGAAATCGATCTATTTCGCCTATTGAACCCGAAACTCGCCCCGAAATATATAATCTAAAACCAATCCCATCAGTTTGGTTCGTCTCCAGGAACTGGCCAGTTCATTTTTCTTTTCTGTTTCATTTTCGTTTGTCCCTTAAGAGGACAAATTTGAGTAAAACACCCCCCGATTTACAAGTGAGACGAATAACGGCTAGAGCAGGATAGTAGAGTAACTAAATGGTGAGAAGTACGGTGCAAAAACAAACGGAAATATGAAGCAACTGGGAAACGTCCAACTCGTCCCTTAATCGAGCAAAATGAAAGTTAAGTTTCCAACATAAATTCTCATTCCCCAAAAGCAATGGTTCGCTAAAAAAGAAAAATCACGGCATCTTCAATTGGGTTATCGTGGAGAGTTGAGAGTCATGAACAACTTGAAAGAATTGAATACTTCAAAGCGGATATCAAATAATTCATGTCCTTGAAAAGTTTACCTGATGTGTCAGCATTCATCAAGTTGGAAATAGATTGGATACCACCATAAAGCTATAACATTTCTTGTCTAAGCATTCACTGAGTATAAATAAACAGCTCCGATACAGGTTGGAACCTATAACTTATATTGTCTTAGTAGATTCCCTATTTGGGAATTTGGAATTTATTATGCAAATCCTAAAATCAAAACAAAAGCCACCATGTCGGTCAATAGTAACGAAAGCTACTTTGGATTAGTGCTCACCCCAAATGTGTATAAAATGTCACTTGTGTGCTAAAGTAAACAATAAGTGAAACGAATTAAGAGATAAAATAAGTATGTTGAAAACTTAAATATTAAAAAGAAATCAATATGACACTTTTATTTTTGAATGATGATACTCTCTTCTTTCTTTGGGAACGGGAGAGTAATCTAGCGACTGCACTTGATATTGTTAAGCTCGAAGTGATCAAATATGCTGTACATGTAATTCCTAAGTTCAATTCAACTCGAATTGTCGACATAATTTGTTAATTTTCCATAATTGGAACCATTACAGATCATGTAAATAAGAGCACTAACAATTTGTGAATGCCGCATGCTTTCCTAATATTGGCACCAGCCATCATGACGACAAGCGTTTTCTGCAATAGCCTTATCAATCTTTCAAGGCATTACGCCTAAAAACGCGTTTTCAATCACACATGTTATAGTACATCGCGATGTAATCACGGTTATAATAAACAAACGCTACATGTCCATTTTTTAACTCCATATTCAACACCTATTAAAATCAAGCATGTTTGATGACTCATGGCAAGTTTTTGACTTAAAAGGACGAGGAAAGGACCAAAAATGCCTAAACTTTTACGCGAAGACTACTTCCCAATACCCTTGTTTTCGAAAATACTAGTTTGTAACCTCCAAAACAAGACATCCTACTCCAAAACACCAAATTGCTGTCCGCAGATCCCTAAACTGAAGTCGAGCTCTACTACAAACCCAGCCTACATCACCCATAAACTCCCCGCATCTTCTCAACCTCACACCATCGTTCGCCACCGTCATCAAACACCGCCCCCATCACCGCCCGAGCATAAAGGTCGGAGAACCGGCTACTTATAGTTATACTACGTTTGGTAACAATTTTGTTCATTTAAACGATTTATGCTTATAAATGATTTTTTCTTAATTCTAGTCTCGGATAAGTTTATAAGCATTCCGAATGTGTTTGATAATCGCACAAATTTTTTATTAATAGAATAAAAAAATAGGATTATATTTTTGTAAAACCCTTGAATTTTTTTGTAACATATAATTTTTTAAATTTAATAATTCTATGAGATTTTTCTTCTTTTAATATCCTTATGTTCTTTTTCCTCCTCTAACCAGCTTGCTAACTCTGTCTAGCTAGCCGTCAACCATCGCCAAGGCCTAGCGACCGACAAAGAGGAGAAAGAAGAATAAAAGAAAAAAAGAATTGAAATTGTTCCAAGATACAAATAAATAATTTCTATCTCCGCTCTCTTATTGATTTTGTTCAAAATCTATTTTTTATCTACTAATATGTTTCTAGAGTGAGAAATTAGTTGACTTTTATAAAACAGATTTCTATTCCCAAAAATGAAAAGAATAAAATAACCTAAAAGCTTAAAACTAAAACCATCTCCACAAACGGTTCATTTTTTTGAAAAAGATAAAAGGCTACTTTAATTAATGCGGTACTTTCTAGCAAAAATAAAACAAACATGGTACTATTTCAACGTCACAAGCTCCTAACGACTAACATGACACAAATAGTTACAAATTACATCGAAATCGACTTTAACCTTACACTATAGGCGCAAGTCGACATAGAAAGTTAATAAAAAAAATCTTAAATGGCAGTTCTTTCTTTGATATTAAGTTATAAATTCTAACTCAAAAACTAAAAATAAAAAAAGTGGAGAAATATCACACCAATATAAAGAGTATAAAGATGCATCGTCAAGTAACAAGATAATATTTTAATGTAAAAAAAAATGTAAAAGTAAATACATATTTTAATGATCATTGTACAGTTATATCAATTGCAATTTGACGCTAATAAATTGTTCTCTGAAAATCCTGCTTTTCTGTCTCACCGTGTTCTGTTCCCTCCTCCCACTTTGTCTTTCTCTTCCCAATTATTGAATTCGAGCTGATTTGTCGATGCAGATTTTTTTTTCCAAATATTCGGTCGGACCAAATTTGTGCTTTTGTCGTATTGCATTGGCCTTGAATTGCTCAAAAAAGAAAAACAGAAAAAGGTTTCATTTTTTGGCCCCTGGAATTTCCATGCAGCCCCTGGTCGTGTTGAACACTCGATGTCATACATCAATCGTTTCATGTGTACCGCACGGACTTGGCAAGCGTTGTGTATTTATGCCCTTATTTTTGACAATATGAAGTAGTGTTTGTGTCCCTCCAAGCATTTGCACCCAGCTTGGCATCACGAAAGCCTCTGGTTCCATATTTCAGTCACCGGGCATCTAGAGCGTGTTACGTCACACCTCCAAGCATCTTGCACCCTCACCTAGCATCACGAGGAATCGCTAGGGCTCGCCATATCAATGACTGCCCCTACCCTCCAGAACGTGTATCGTCATACATCCGGACATCCCGACTCTCCCGGGAACCTCTGGGGCTCACTGGTCCCCAGGCATCCAGAGGCATCGCCACTACAATCCTCCAGGCAACCTAACTCCTGGGGCATCGTTGACCCGAGGGTCCAACAGGGAGCAATGACACATCAACCATGATATAGTAATTAAATCATTTCAATACCGAAACATTTTCAAATCATCGACATCTGAAATCCCTTGGATTCTTTTCGAAATTCCATTACTCACCCTTCAGCATTTTCAAAATCCACCAAAAGTAACTCGAGAATAGTACCCACACTCTTGGCTTACGACAAATCATTTATCAAAACGATAAGTAAACTTGAAAACTAGCAAAGTAAGTCCGAAATTCAACCCGATTTTCAATGGTTTAGAAAAATTGATATAGAATTCGAAATTTGAAAGCACCACCTGTTTCTTAAAATATTTGAGGTCGGTGCCATGGTAAATAGAGTTTTTCATACAATTCGGGAGGTTTCTCTAATCAATTTACGGCAAATTTTCAAGATTTCATATTCTCCAAAATCTATGTTCAATTTAAATCCAAAGAAGTTGAAATCACAGATAGGAAACCTGAACATTTCCTCAGTTCCCTAATCCCAAATTTTCTCGGTCATCGCCTATCCCGCATCCAATACCAAAGTTCAAATCATTTCAATCTAACAGTACTTCCTCAAGCAAGTAGACTCTAACTTGCCTTAAATCCAATGGTGTTGACGGCAAGCGAACCGGAAGTTGCGACCGCGAGCAAAGTTGAGATGGCTACGGAATGGTGCAACGACGGACAAAGACGAGGCTGGTGACAACCTACAAAACGGCATGAAGGCCGGTGATGAAGTGTGATGCGGCGTGTGGTGGGGGTGGTCGCCGGTGAGCGGCGGTGACCGGGCAGAATGACACCAGTTTTTGGAGTAGAATTCCTACGGAGGCGTTGCTGAATTGAGAGGTCGGTGTTCGAGAAATGAGGGTAGCTCTCTCTCTCTCTCTCTCTCTCTCTCTCGATCGTTTTTTCTTTCTTCGGTCAGCACGCTAGTTGACTAATCTGGTCAACAAAGAAATCTGGTGGCAACAGGAAACGGCGACACCCCACGCAGCCGTGTCTTCATGTGGGGAGCCTTCCTTCCGTTGGTGCCACCTGCTGGAGCTCACGCACATACGTGCGGGTGAAAAAAAAGAGTCTCAATCGTGGTGTTACGCAAAGAAACTTTCGACGAAACGATAGGTTATGCGATGATCGAATTGTCCCGACGCGACCAAGGCGTGACTACGAAGTTATATCCTAAGATCATCGCATAACGTGACGTCTGGGTCCAACGATGACGATGATGAAATAGCGTCTGTAAATTGTGCCAATGATATGGTCCGATGACACTTCCGTCGATCCGTGACGCTCTGTTACTTATTCGAGGAATCCGGATGTCACAAATCGTCATATGAAAACAACAATAATAACGCATCACAAATTGAATTCTTTAAAAAAAATAAAATCCAAGAACTAGATTTAGGCCAAAGGAGAGATGCTCTCAAATTTAGATCTACACCTAAGTCAAGAGCAAAAAGATTCCACCGAATCTTGGAGAAGTCATAGAACCACATCTTGGAGATCTTGCTGGCTTGACTGGTGACGATGTTCTCCCGAAATTTGTAGCTACAAGTAAATTTGTTCACTACAACGAACAAAGGAAAGCAACAATAGTGAGCAAAAATCCCTTAGATTAGATCAAGAGAGAAAGAGAAGTTTCCTTGAGGGAAGGTTTTAACTCCGACAAACATTGGCTAGTTCTATGGACGTGTCGGGTAACATTAAAAGGAGGGGAAGTTCGATGTGGGAGCAAGAATGATATTTTTCGGGTGTACAACCATGACATGTTTACTAGGAGAAATCTTTACTGAAGAAACATGAAAAGAAGCCCCTTAAGCAAGAATCTTCCGTGAATCTCACATAGGGTGATTTGGAAGAACAACATGTTAACGTGGCATTGATAGGCATTAGAAATGTATTTGGAGCAATTGCCACAAGCAAAAATTAAGTTATGTCGAGGGGATGAGAATAAGGAATTTCAAGAAATTGAATGGTGAACTTAGTAATTTACCTAAATGAATTCGAATTATTAATCCAATGAGATTCTCATGAAATTCAACTGCACATGCTATTTTTGAATATCTAAATTTAATTTATAGGAGGTACAAAAAAAAAAAAAAAAAAAAAAAGAAGCTACACCCACTGAGTGATTATTTATTTCTTCCAACTCCCAGGGCATGGATAGCGTCCTACCCGGTTCCGACCGAAACCCCGCACCAAATGGACCGCTCTGGAGTTCTTAATTTTTTTGGGTCAAATGCCGTTCTGGAAATTTGATAAGGACATTATAACTTCATAATTTCATATCCTCCTCCCCCTCCTCCACTGTAGTTCTGTTTAAAATGCTCGTCGATGGTGCGAGAACTGGTGCAGACGCCGAGCGAGTCGATCTGTAACATCGATCGATCGAGAGAGAGTTGATCGGTGATAGCGAGCAGGAGAGAGATGGCGGCAGTGGCGAGAGCAACAGCGTCTTCGATACAGCTTCAGCTGTCTTTCTACAACTTTGACTTGTCCACTTGAATCACGCAATGCAAGCTCGAGCCTTCAGGTATCCCGAGCGGAGGATCAAGACATGAGCAGTTATCGACGGCATAGAGCTCCCGATCTTTTATTCCACAGTTCTCGAGCGCCGACGCTAGTCGACCATCATCCGTCTCCTTCGGATACTGCCCATCCGGACTCACAAGCACTGCACCAGTATAGGACTGACCTGCGACTCGTGCTACTCCACTGTAGTGAAACAAACCCCAGCTGAGATCATCAGACACATCGACAATAGTCCAGAACTCGTTCGAAACCACTCCATTGTCCAAAACACTGAAGTAAAACGTCCCTGGGGATCTTGCCTTCTTGACCCGGTACCTGCGCCTCCTCCAAACCATCTTTCCCTCTAGAGTTTTCACCTGAAAAACTGGCTCATACCAGAAGGACCCCTTTGCTTTTCCTGTTAGTAGTAGTATGCCCTAAATTAACTTATTAATAAATAATTAAAAAAAAAAATTAAAGCTTCATGCATGTGCACGACTCGTAATGGTCAGCGGTTGCTGACCATTATGCATCGGCATTGATGGTCAGCAACCGCTGACCATCATGCCACGTTCGTGCATGAGCGGCTGCTCATGCACGACCATCGTGCATGAGCAACCGCTCATGCACGATCGTCCACTATGGACGATCAGCAACGGTTGCTGATCGTCCATTGATCAGCAACCGTTGCTGGTCATTTTTTAATATAAAATGAGAGATGGGACGAGAGTTAAAAGGGGCTGTTGAAAAACAGAGAAAAGTTAGTGTGGTTTTGGTTTTGTTCGAGAGAAACACAAGCGAGATATCAATGATGCTTTGCTGAAAATAGAAAGCAAATAGTGTGAGTGTTCTTGTGTCTTTGAGACGCAAGAAAGAAGATCATTATCTCGTTCGGGCCGTGGCTATAATACATTGAGGATACGTTGGATCATTTCCACGTGATTGCTAGCACAATCGAAGTGGAGAATATCCGGGTTCTCTCTTCCGTTCGACGTTCGTTGTGGTGTGTCTGAACTAGAGGTCCGACGCTGTGGGACTCGAATTGTAGAACATCCGAACCGACTCGTTTCAAAGCGCGCTCGAGAGGTAATTCGTTTAACTCCTTTTTATGTTTAGATTTTGATTGAAACGCACGAACGACGCCTAAGGAAAATCATGTGTAAAATATATATATTTGTTTCCACTGCGTACTTTATGTTAATATATCTTATACATGATTCTTGAAAACCCAACAGTGGTATCGAGCCAACCTTAGGCGTTGTAAGGCGAATTGATTTATAGTTCAAATATATTTTTATGCGTCTAATGGCCAATTTACTTTTGTTAAGAGAATTGATTCTCTTACTCTTATGTGGCCTTTATAGAAGTTGATTAATTTATGTGATAAATTTAATCAACTAAGCAAAAATTAGAACTAAATCAATTTTGAATCAAAAATCTATAACTTGTTATACTTTGTGTTTATATTCTACAAGTGATATGCAGAATTTATGCATGCCTTCCAGAGCTTTAAATTTTGAATTTATGGCTCGTAAGGAAGGGTGGTGATCATGGAAAAAATCCCTAATTATTGTGATTGTTGTATGAATGAATGTATGATGATAACAGGTATTCTTTTTTTGGGGATGTAATTATTAAATGGAGGCTGCGTCCTTCCTTTTATATTTATTTTTATGAGATGTAATTTTAGTATAGTTTAGTATTTCAATTATTGATGTAAATACTACAAGAGAGGAGGAGCCATTGGAGGAGCCATTAAACCGGTGAGCTCTTTTGGGCCCGGCCTTTGAAGAGTTCAAAGATTGAAGAAAAGTGAAGAGCCGGTCCTTATAATTAAAACATTAAAATGGCTAAATGGGTCTCTTTGGCTCGAGACCCATTGAACCATAATTCCATGATCACCACATAGGATAGATATTATGTTATATCTATTTATTTATTGTGTTTATGATATCGTGCATGTTAAACCGGTTAATGTGTAAAGTGAGACCGTTAATAACGACCCAAATCTCCTTACAAAGAATATTAAGTCGAAACGGGTTTCGGACTCGTGGCCTTCCATCGTCAGTGGTTTGATCCAATATTATAGTGGTTAATTAATCGGTTATGGATACATAGGGGTTAATTACCATTTATAATATTGGACCACTCTATTATGCATATGATGCTGTGGGGTTGGAGCCAAATGATTTCCAATAACTGTTAGGTGAGGGAATTATTTGTGTTTTCAATACTTGCATGAGACGATGGGCTAGACTTAACTATGATCATGATGCCAATAACTGTTAGGTGAGGCTTTCGTGGTCTAGAGGCCGAAGTTATGATTGGGACTCGCATATGATGCGTTGAACAAGCTAGTTCACTCACTAAGTTCATAGGACACCAATAACTGTTAGGTGAGGTGGACTTTGGGCTAGTGGGACTTCAATCCCCACTAGTAATCTTTACCCAACAAAGATTACCGCTTCCCATCTTAAGGAGTATGGGATTCGAATATAAATTTAGTGGGAGGATCTATTTCATTTAAAGGCCAAAATGAAATAGTTACTTTGAAAGATACAATGGCTAACAATTTATTTTCTGCAACAGATATATTATTACTCTGAAAAAGGTGACCACAAACCCACTCGCTTCTATACTTGACAAGAATTGTTTGACTGGACCCAATTTTACTGACTCAAGTGAGGAATTTGAGAATTGTTCTCAATTCAGAAAACTTGGGTATGTGCTTGATGAAAGATGCCAACCTCCTTTCCCGAGGGTGGGACCCAAGAGGAGCGTGTCACTTATGATAAGTGGCGTGATGATGACTTAAAGGTTAGGTCATATATGCTTGCTTCTATGAATAATGAATTACAGAAGAAGTATGAATCTATGGAAGATGCTGGGTCGATCATTTTGCACTTAAAGGAATACTTTGATGAGAATGGTCGAACCTCTAGATATGAGATATCTAAGGCATTGTACCGTATGAGGATGGCTGAAGGATCATCTGTTAATGATCATGCTTTGAAAATGATCTCGGCACATTGAAGAATTGGCTAGGCTGAATCTCGTTATGGACAATGAGTTAGCTGTGGATTTGATCCTCCAATCTTTACCCGATTCCTTCTCTGGTTTTGTCCAAAACTTCCACATGCATAAGATGGAGAAAACTCTTGCTGAGTTACATAGCATGCTGGTAGTTTATGAGAAGGAAATGCATAACACGAGGCCAAATGTAGTGGTTATGGCTAAGGCTTCTTCTTCAAAGGGTAAGACCATTTTAAAGAAGAATAAATGGAAGAGGCCTGCCAAACCTGTTGTGCAACCAAAACCCATGATTGATAAAGGGAAATGTCATTACTGTGGTGTCAAAGGGCACTGGAGGAGGAACTGTAAGAGGTACCTCGCGAGCTTGAAGGTTAAGCCCAAGAACCGACCTTATGAAGGTATGGTGTCTATGCTTATTGAAACCAATCTTATGGTTAGTGCTGAATCCAGCTCATGGGTTCTAGATTCTGCTGCAACTTCACATATTTGTATGTCTTTGCAGAATCTGGAAATAAGCAGGATGCTAAGGCGAAATGAGATTGTCCTGACGTTTGCCAATGGAGCGAGAGTTGCTGCATTAGCTATAGGGACTTTTCGTTTATGTTTCCCTTCTGGACATGTAATGGTTTTAAAGAACTGTTTGCATTATAAGAATGCTGTTAGGAACATCATCTCTCGTACCCGTTTGGGTAAAGAGAATTATGAATTTTCTTTTGCCGATGATGTATGTTCTATTTATCATAATAGAATATGTGTTGGTTCTAGCTTATTAACCAATAATCTTTACACCATTACAATGTCCGTTAATGCGATTACCAATGTCAATAAGCAAAATAGAAATGATATAAATGCCATAACTAATAAACGCCCTAGAGACGGTCCAAATAAAAGTATGTTTGGCATCTCCGATTAGGTCATATTGAGAAGACAGAATTAACAAGTTGAGTAATGATGGATACATTGATCCTTCAAATTTTGAGTCATACTCGACTTGTGAGGCATGTCTTCTAGGAAAAATGACCAAAGCGCTATTTGTGGGACATAATGCGGGAGCTGCTGACATATTATGATTAATACATACAGATGTATGTGGACCAATTAATGAAACTGCTAGAGGTGGTTATAATTACTTCCTTACCTTCACCAATGATCAGCCACATAAATCTGAATCCTTTGAAAAGTTCAAGGAATTCAAGGTTGAAGTTGTGAAACAAACAGGAAAATGTATTAAGGCTCTTCGATCGATCGAGGAGGTGAATACCTTAGTACTGAATTCCTGGACTTTCTTAAAGAGAATGGCATTTTATCACAATGGACACCTCCGGAACTCCAGAACATAATGGTGTATCTGAACGAAGAAATCGTACTTTATTAGATATGGTACGGTCTATGATGAGTTACACCGATTTGCCAATATCCCTTTGGGGATATGCCCTTGAGACTGCTGTATATATACTGAATAGAGTGCCGTCTGGGGTCTGTTCCAACTACGCCCTATGAGATATGGCATAGTAGGAAACCTAGTCTTAATCATATTAAGATTTGGGGTTGTCCAGCTTTCGTGAAAAGCTGAAAATGGAAAAATTGGAGGCAAGATCTGAACAAGGTCGCTTCATTGGATATCCAAAGGAAACTCTTGGATATTATTTCTATTTTCATTCAAACCAAAGAATTTTGGTATGCAAGCACGCTTCTTTTGGAGAATCGCCATCCAAGAAAGTGGTGCTGGGCGGAAAATAGTCTTACAAGAAGAAAATAATGAAGTGCCAAACAACCGAGTTCGTATACCACCTCTCGATCTGGGAGCTTCGATACACAACCTCTTAGGAGAAGTGCGAGAACGTCTCGCCCACCTGCTCGTTATAGACACTGGTGATCATATTGAACCATTATTCATTGTGAATGATAGTGATCAACCCGGTGATCCTAAAACCTATGAGGAGGCGATGTTGGACATCGATTCTCGGTAAATGGCTAGAGGCCATGAAATCCGAAATGGATTCAATGTATTCCAAATGAGGTTTGGACCTTGACCGACCCGCCCGATGGTATTGTACCAATTGGCTGTAAATGGATCTTCAAGAGGAAGATGAATGTTGAAGGTCAAATTGGAATTTACAAAGCACGGCTGGTGGCGAAAGGATATCGTCAAAAGAAGGAATTGATTATGACGAAACTTTCTCACCCGTGGCCATGCTAAAATCCATTCGGATTATGTTGGCTATAGCTGCACACCTTGATTATGAGATATTTCAAATGGATGTCAAAACGGCTTTTCTAAATGGTTTTCTCGATGAGGACATCTATATGGAACAGCCACAGGGTTTTGAATCCAATAGTGAAAAACAGAAGGTGTGTAAGCTTAAGAGATCCATTTATGGACTCAAACAAGCCTCCAGAAGTTGGAACATTCGTTTTGATAAGGTTGTCAAATCGTTTGGCTTCATCAAAAATCCGGATGAACCTTGTGTATATAAGAAGATCAGTGGAGTGCAATTGCATTTCTGGTTTTGTATGTTGATGATATACTTTTTGATTGGAAATGATGTACCAATGATATCATCGATAAAACTATTCTTGTCACAAAATTCTCCATGAAAGATTTAGGAGAGGCAACTACATTTTAGGTATCAAGATCTATAGAGATAGATCAAGACGATTGATTGGCCTCACAATCTACGTACATAGACAAAGTGTTAACACGGTTTAACATGCAATGTTCCAAGAGAGGATTATTGCCTTTTAGGCAAGGGATCCGTCTTTCTAAGGAGATGTGTCCCAACACTCCTGAAGAAAGAGAGCGGATGGCAAAGATACCATATGCATCCGCTATTGGAAGCATAATGTATGCTATGCTATGTACTAGACCTGATATTGCGCATGCTGTAAGTATTACCAGCAGATATCAGTCTGATCCAGGAGAAGAGCATTGGATAGCAATCAAGAATATTCTTAAGTACTTGCGAAGGACTAAAGATTTATTCTTGATATATGGAGAAGGAGAATTTAAAGTTGTAGCTTATACTGATTCTGATTTTCAATCGGATCCTAATGATTATAAGTCTACATCTGGGTTTGTCTTTACATTCAATGGTGGTGCGTTAGTTGGAAAAGTTCCAAACAAAGCATAACCGCCGATTCCACCACCGAGGCAGTATGTAGCTGCTTCGAAGCAGCAAAGGAAGCCGCTTGATGAAGAAGTTTATCTCTGAACTTGGAGTTGTTCCTTCAATTGAGCAACCGATCACATTGTTTTGTGACAACAATGGGGCGATAGCTCAAGCTAAGGAACCAAGGTCTCACCAAGTCCAAGCATATTGAGAGACGCTTCCATCTCATAAGAGAAATTGTTGGGAGAGGTGATATCGCCTTGCAGAAAATTGCCTCAGCAGAAAACGTGGCAGATCCCTTCACTAAGGCCTTACCTCAATCCTCTTTGAAAGACATATTGACAAAATGGGTTTGAGGTACCAGACAAGTTGGCTTTAGTGCAAGTGAGAAATTGTTAGATGTATGCCCTAAAGTTGCTATGTAATAGTTACATATTAGGGATTTCAGTTGTACTTTCATTATTATTATTTAATTAATGGCAATGACGTATTCATTCATTTGTCCAATTATTTTATATTGATGAATGATTCCATAAGATCAGTTGCAACTAGACCTATTCTTGAGACGTCAAGAATATATGTGATGGGTTCATAGTTAGACTGAATCTTTAAATTGTTCCCCGGTCGATGGATTATTAAGTGGATATTAATAATCCTGTTGAGACCGGTGTGTTCTTAACTTCGCCATTAAGTATTGGATACTTAAGGGAATGATGAGTCACATGTCATTGGGTATTATGATGCCTGAGTTAGAACACAGGTGTTTGTATTAGACAAATTCATTGAACGTGACGCTTATGGAACGATTAGCGACATGGAAGCTTTTAGCGTGGTCAATGTCTAATTGTTCATGCTTTGGTCTTGTGTAAATAATCCTTAGACCTGAGGCACAGTGTTAACTTGTGTATCGAACAACTATGGTTCACGGGTGCACATAATGCCGGATCGTCGATCCGTCTTTATACTTGATGGTCATAGTTTGTTCATATACGAAGTTACACGTGTGCGCAATATGGAATCTGTCTCCTTGTTATATGCAAGGTATGATAATGATGTCCTATGCGATCTAATTGTGACACTGCATTGAAATCCTCGGCCGAGGTTGTAACCGAGAATAAATTGTTTATGTCTCAAATAAAATGCATGTCAATTAGATTTGTGCATATGATCGAATTAATGACTTGACAAATATTCCATGGTCTTTGTTTGATCGGGACATAGTAAGACAGAGGGATTGAATTACACCGTAGCCAAAGCTGACAGGTTCATTATGTTCTTAAAGCATTCACACTATCTGGGTAGCCATGACATATTGCTAGATGTCAATCGTGGCTTGTAGGACCTAAAAGATTAATCGACAATTAATTCTTTTGGAAGTACTAATGTGTTAGTACAAGTCTTACTACCAGCTTAGTGATGAACCTAGGGATGTCACACACCATAAACAACTAGGATGACGTGGAACAAGAGAGAAATATTTTTGCAAATGTGTTTGCAATTACTACAATCGAATTGAGTCGATTTGAAATTAAATTAAATGAGATTTAATTTAATTTGTATCATAGTCACGAGCCTATTTGCATATGATGCACACGCATGCCCAAAGTCAATATATGTTAACATACCAAACAAGTTGGCTTTAGTGCAAGTGGGAGATTGTTAGTAGTAGTATGCCCTAAATTAACTTATTAATAAATAATTAAAAAAAAAAAAAAAGTAAAGCTTCATGCATGTGCACGAATTCGTGCACATGCACGAAAGCGTAATGGTCAGCGGTTGCTGACCATTATGCACGTAGCATTGATGGTCAGCAACCGCTGACCATCATGCCACGTCGTGCATGAGCAACCGCTCATGCACGATCGCCCACTATGGACGATCAGCAACGGTTGCTGATCGTCCATTGATCAGCAACCGTTGCTGGTCATTTTTTAATATAAAATGAGAGATGGGACGAGAGTTAAAAGGGGCTGTTGAAAAACAGAGAAAAAGTTAGTGTGGTTTTGGTTTTGTTCGAGAGAAACACAAGCGAGATATCAATGATGCTTTGCTGAAAATAGAAAGCAAATAGTGTGAGTGTTCTTGTGTCTTTGAGACGCAAGAAAGAAGATCATTATCTCGTTCGGGCCGTGGCTATAATACATTGAGGATACGTTGGATCATTTCCACGTGATTGCTAGCACAATCGAAGTGGAGAATATCCGAAGGTTCTCTCTTCCGTTCGACGTTCGTTGTTGGTGTGTCTGAACTAGAGGTCCGACGCTTGTGGGACTCGAATTGTAGAACATCCGAACCGACTCGTTTCAAAGCGCGCTTCGAGAGGTAATTCGTTTAACTCCCTTTTTATGTTTAGATTTTTGATTGAAACGCACGAACGACGCCTAAGGAAAATCATGTGTAAAATATATATATTTGTTTCCGCTGCGTACTTTATGTTAATATATCTTATACATGATTCTTGAAAACCCAACATTTCCTCTGTAAAATAGATTACATCGCCGCAGATCTGGCAAGCAATGGTGCCCTAGATCTGGGCGAGCTGCGAGACAAGCGTCTCGCAGATCTGGGCAAGTGCTGGCTCGAGCGAGCCCTCATGCTCAAGCTCCGAGCAGCCATCGCCCAGATCTGCGAGGGTTGGCTCTTGCCGAAGCCCTCGTCAATCGGTGAAGGAAGAGCAGTGAGCAGGTTCACCTATTGAAGGAGCAGCGGCTGTCGGCGTCGGAGAGGATGACAGTGGAGAAGCCAGATGGTCTCGAGACAAAGGCGGCTGTTGGCGCCAGAGAGGACGACGGTGGAGAAGCCGGATGGTCTCGAGACAGAGGCGGCTCTCGGCACCGGAGAGTGGGAGGCGCCGGAGAAGACGACGGTGGAGACGCTTGCAGGAGGAGATGCTCAAAGGCGGTGTTCAAAGGGCTGAGCAAGAAATAAAAAAGAAACATGATTTTGCTCATTTTTTGTTCTTCAAATATGTTTTAAAAATAAAAAACATAAATTTATTGTTTCTTATTTTTGTCCCCTTTTGTTTCGAGAAAAAAAAAAAAAAGGAATAGAAATGCACCCAAACGCGTTTTTGTTCCTTTTTTATTCTCAGAAAAAGAAAACAGAAAAAGTGTTCAAAAACAGAAAAAAGAAATACAAACAAACAGGTCCTATAACTTCATAATTTCATATCCTCCTCCCTCTCCTCCACTGTAGTTCTGTTTAAAATGCTCATCGATGGTGCGAGAACTGGTGTAGACGCCGAGCGAGTCGACCTGTAACATCGATCGATCGAGAGAGAGTTGATCGGTGATAGCGAGCAGGAGAGAGATGGCGGCAGTGGCGAGAGCAACAGCGTCTTCGAGAGCACTGATGAAATCCCTGCCCCTGCTCGGTCGCCTCCCGAAGCTCTCCACCTCTCCGACTCACTCGGGCTGAGCCCTAGGCATCGTCAGGGCCTTTCTCCGCCCTCGTGTCGCCGCCGTTCAGGGCGGTGGTGTACGAGCAGCAAGGTCCCCTGGACGCCGTCACCAGGTCAGAAGAGGGCTCAGCTAGTCCACCGATTGAGTGATTGTGTGTGTGTGAGATTCCGATTACGTGTGCTCGTGCATTGTGCTGTTGGCGTTACTGAGGAGCTTTCGGTTTTTTTGGTTTTCTGTTGCAGAGTGGTGGAGGTTCCGCCAGTTTTGGTGAAGGAGAATGACGTGTGCGTCAGAATGCTCGCCGTGCCTATCAATCCTTCCGACATTAACAGCACCGAAGGTTAGCGTTTCTTCTGCGTTACTGCTGTTTCGCTCGAGGTTGACCTGCGTTGAGCTTCTGTTTGATGGTGGACTGAGCATATCGCGGAGGAGTTCGATGTTCCGGGGACTTCGAGGCTACTGACATATCTGTGATGGCTTCTGTGTACTACAAATTTGATTTTAGGCTTCGCTTCATCCTTATAAAGTAACCTGAATTCACGACAAAAACTAAAATGATTTGCGACAATGTCCTATTTATGCCTCATGCGCGATCGGCGCCTTCTTATTCATTATTCACCCATGGACTTGATCTACGAGTGGATTATATGTCAGGATGAGTTTCTCTTTGGTTGCTGAGATATTGGAAGAGAATAAAAGTCTAACTGCGAGATTCTGAGGCGGCTAATGCATCTTTTATGACTTCAATTTTTGACTTTGACAATTGTTGCTCCATTTCCTGAGGGACATTGATATGTACTTACAAAGTCAGATCATAATTCATCCATGTACTATTTATTACTTTGCGTGAGGTTTATTTGATAATTAATGCATAAACTTTGATCTAGGTGTGTATCCGGTGAGGCCACAACTGCCCGCAGTCGGAGGACGTGAAGGAGTTGGCGAAGTACACTTAGTTGGCTCTGCCGTGAAGGATAGTTGGCTCTGCCGTGAAGGATCTTTCTCCTGGCGATTTGGTCATTCCATCTCCACTCTCTTTCGGTAAAACATTCTTTCAGTATTACCTAAGATTTAAAATGATATCAGATTAACTGTGCATCAGCCATGCTCATCTAGTTGATCACTTCTGAACAATTTCTTACTCAGCCAAAGGATAGAATCTTCTATATTTGATGCAGCATGTTTAACGTTTAATTCAATTAGATGCAGAACAGAAACGAGTGAAATATCAACCAAAAGAAATATTGAAACTGTTATACACATCTTAGTGATTGTCATCTTAAATAAAAGATACTTTTGCATTCCCTTAGTATTGACTTGTTTTGTTATGCAGAACATCTGTGCCTAGCACTTAGCCCATTGTAAATTTGAGTGTGTTGAAAGGTGAAATAGTTTTTGTGCTCAGGGACATGGCAGACTTACATTGTGAAAGACCAGATTGTATGGCAAAAAATTGATAAGAATTCTCCTATTGAATATGCCGCAACAATTTCAATTAATCCTCCGACCACTTTGAGAATGCTTGAAGACTTCACCTCTTTTGGAACCGGGTATATAGACAGTACAGGAGTCTCTTAGCTGTCCCCCAACTTTCACCGTAAGCAATTTATCCTAAGTTGTCCTAATCAGCTGTGATCATTAGGGGATTCGATTGTGCAAAATGGGGCTACGAGTATGGTGGGTCGATGCCTCATCCAAATTGCGAAATCCTGTGGCATCCATAGCATCAACATAATCGGGGACAGGTGCTCTCTTGAAAACTTTCAGTAACCTTGATACCCATAACTTTTGTCAAACTACCGTTGTTTAAAACTTTTGTGTAGACTTTAGATAGCAAGGGTATGTGTGGGTTTGCTTTTATTTCTATTTTCTGTGATCTGCCTTAACCATTGCTAGGAGGCCCTTTTTTTTTTTTTTTCTCTGGAACACATTGAGCTCTTGTCTACTCAGCTTCTGAAGTAGCCTTTGATGGTTACCCAACCTTAATTATATCTGAAATTCAACCTCTGTGATGACAAGTCGGAACTTTTTGGGGACTAAATTACTTATGGCAACTGTCTTTTCCTGTTCTAATTATAAATGTTGTTGGAGGACTAAAAGTTATGAACAATTGCCAGATGCACATATATGTTGATTATGTTCGGTTGTGGCGGTGATATATCAATTTATTGAAAATGTGACAAAATATTTAGCATTCTGATATCTCTAGTTTGTTTTTTGGAAGCTGGTGTGATTGATTGAGATCTCTTGCATCGAATAACAGGGAGAAGTGGACCTTGACCTTGTGTTACTGTAGCTGACCCTTTTAAGCTTGAAGTAACACTGAGTGTGATCACTAATTTGAGGAAATTATAATCTTTGGCTAGGTGCTACAATGGGCAGGAATTTATGTGGCTGACTGAGCATTAGTGCATGCATTGGCATGCAAGAATAGTTCTGTTATGGGGGCATTTTGAGGAACTGATTATGTTGAACTTATCAAAGAAAATAAGAAGGTACTTTAGGTTCGTGTAGGTACATCAATTAACATCCTTTAATCTCCCAAAATATAGATGAGGTTTTGTGATGAGGTAACATATATTTGGAAAGACTAGAAGGACTTGTTGTTTGAATCTATCGAAGGCGAAGTTAATTGTAGTGTGAATTGAGCAGAGATCTTTCTGCATTGCTTACCAGAAGTGACTTGTTACTGTTAATGCTTCTTCTACTATATTTGCAGTCATCATGTGTTCTAGACGTTGATTGCTAGTATGTTTAGATCATACTGCTGAGCATTGGTAATTCCATCTTTTTCGGTTGCTGGTGGAAACTTCCTTTTAGTATATCTAAGACCTGTCTCTGCTTTGCAACTTCTTTTGGAGTGAAATTTTCCTCCTTTTCTTTTAATTCTGTGATGAGACACAAAAAGAAGTCAGGAAACACTTTGTGGTGCTTGATGCATTAATTTAGTAAGGCTCTCTCAGCCAGCTTATTAGTTCATGCTATGACATCTTAGCACAAATTTGGTAGAATCCTTTATTTGTTTTCCAACTTAGCAATTAGCACAGCACATCAGTAACTAAATTTGAATTTTACTGTGCTTTCATAGCCGTCCTTTTCCTGTGATAGAGCTGGCTCTGATGAAGCAAAAGAGGCGTTGAAGAAACTTGGTGCTGAAGAAGTGTTCACTGAGAGCCAATTAGAAATAAAGAATGTCAAGAGTCTACTGGTATCATCCATCCATTAATCCATTCTACCATATTCTCATGCATGAAACACATCCATGTTTGGCGATCGGCACTTGAGTTCTTTGTTTACATCTTATTGACTTGCTACTAGGGTGATCTAAAAGAACTTGCCCTTGGATTAAACTGCGTTGGTGGCAATGCTACTTCCTTGGTGATGAAATTTTTGAGGTGTGACAAGTGTTAAATTCGTGTTTAGTGCTTCCCTTATCTTTCTGTAGAGAGCTGATTTAGTTTTGTTCTCAGGCGGGGATGAACCATGGTGACATATGGTGGGATGTCTAAGAAACCAATTACAGTGTCAACTTCATCTTTTATCTTCAAGGTAAATTAAGAAGTGGCAAACTAAATTTTCCACCGATGGTTGGGAGGTTATTTCAGTCAAGCCATACAATTTGATTTGTCTACGTTTCGGTCTCGGTCTTGGTCAATACCCTATAATTTTATTTTATTTTGTCTAAATTTGGCCCAAAATCTCAATTTTAGTATCTGACGCAACCAAATTTGAGCGAAAAAAATTATCCCTGGAGTCAAGACTAAGGGGAGTACATAAATCAATGAGACAATGGTTCTAATGGTTTGCAGGATCTTTCTTTGAGGGGATTTTGGCTGCATAATTGGATGAGTTCAAATGATGTAACAGGGTGCAGAAGAATGATAGATCACTTGCTCGAGCTAGTGCAGGATGGGAATTTAAAATACGAGCATGTCTTCGATAACCACCACTCAAATTGCTGTATTTAGGTCTCCATATCTTTTTAGTGTCTCTAATAGTATTTATCTTCAATATAGTTTAGGTCTCCATATCTTTATAGTGTCTCTAATAGTACTTATCTTCAAGATAGTGTGCTTGGATTGTGGATGCATATGAATTTCTCCAAAACTGCAAGACGGAGCTAGTTCCTTTTAGTGATTTCCACATTGCACTGGATAAATCATTGGGGAAACTTGGAAGCCATCCTAAGCAAGTTCTGAAGTTCTAGGGCTACTGAATATTTAAGGGCAGTGAGAAGATCAAAAAATTCTGCGTCATATCCTTCAGACGATCAGCTGTTTTGAAGTTGAGGCACTAGATCAACCGGGCACGATAACTATGTATCTTTTCCGTTATTATTATTCTCTTTTCATAGGTTATGCATCTTTTCTGTTGAGGTAATTTCATTGCCACTTATTTTCAGCAATTTCCATTCGGAATTTGTTTTGCATCATGCCTTCCAATCTAAAACTAATCTCTTGCTTTGCCAAAACATGATTGCTGAATTTGGAGATCCAAACATTGGCCCGCTTGGTATTGGAAGGGTCCAGAAAGGTTTGGATTTGCCAATTACGATTCTCATATACATGTAATAAGGAACATTGGGATACTTCCCAAAAATCATGTAATCAACATGGCATGGATTGAGAAAAAGAGCAAGAAGAACCATAAATTCTTCGTTTGATCTAAACTAATTCAAATGGGATGCAAAGGGAAAACACATAATGGAAAGATCGTGTTAGCTTCCAAAGAATTGACGATTGTTCAGATACCACGGTAAGAAAAGGTATCTTTCATCTAGACAATGTCAAGGACCGCACTCCTTTCTCAAGATAAAAGGAGTTGGACCAGGCTGATCGATTTTCAAATTCATTTTAAGCCATGGAAAATTTAGAGAGAAAACAAATTCCCCACAAAAGAGGCTTCCTATCATGCACAATTTTGAAATATTGACATTTTGCTAGGTTGAAGAGATGGACCTCACAAAATGGAAGATTATAAGTGATTGGAAGATTATTCACGCTGACACCTCAAAACACTTAATGTAATGTTTGGTTAATGGTCATGGAATCATGAAAGGAATCCCAAACCGTAAAATCAAATAGAGGACAATAATCAGAAAAATGGTCAGGGATCTTATGTGGTTCTTCGTCCTGTTTCTATTCCTTGTTTTCCGTTATTCGCTTTGTATGCGTTGATTGGAGACGCATTCCCTTTTTTTACACGTACAACATATATGTTATTTTAAGAGACGGGCTTCATTCGGTGAGCATAATTCAACATGGAATTCCACTTTGACCCCAATCTAAGAAAAGAATTTCTGAATCAATTTAGTAATTTAGACTTTTTATGTTTCTCAAAAATAATAATTCGATAAATATTTTCCTTTAAAATGATCGTTTATATCACTCGAAATAATTATTTAATAAGAAATATTTTTATTATTCATAATAATTTATGTCTAGATATTTTTCATGGAAGGTAAACAAATTTTTAGTTCGTTTATTTTTATAAGCAATATAAATAAATATTTTTATGAAATGTATTTTAAATTATTATCTTAATCAAAGATACACTCCCTTTACATCTATGCTGTAGTTCCATCTTCACTCTCAATTGTATTAATTAATCATATGAGCCAAAAGTAAAGGAAAATATCTTTGTGCTCTATAGGCAATTATATTCTAAACAGCTTTTCATCAGCCAACAATTAGTTTTTCTCATGGACCAATGGCATCTGTTTTTATGGTCGTGGTAGTCAAAAATTAGATTGGAAATTAGAACACCTTTTGAATAGAGGAGATTATGTAAAGCCAAAAGAAGTAACATGGACGGACCACTTTTCTTAGCCGTCACATCAACAAACAAACAAAGAAAATGATGGAGATGCGATCCTAATTTGATGACAGCTTAGCAGCGTACTATTGCGGGCCAACGGAAGCATGTGATCATCGTCTTTTACCGAGACAATGAATGATTTGATAGCCCAACAGAAGCATGTGATCATCGTCTTTTACTGAGACAATGGATGATTAGATAGCCTTGTTGATGACATGGAAGTGACAAGCGGTACTTCCACTAGTGCATTATAGTGTAAAGCTTCGAACTCCATCTCAAGTTCTCATAAAAAATTTCAAAAATAATGATTTTTTTTTCATTGTCCTTAGTAAAATCCTTTAAATTGTTAACAAGGCTCGCAAGTTACATTACTGTTTACAAAATTTGACACCTCCGACATGCCAATCCACATTGTTAGGTCCAAATACATCAAAGAAGGGGTGAAGTGTTTTTTTATACATATAAAAATATTTATCTTTCTAGAACCAGCACCTTATTTTAAAAAAAAAAAAAATATATGCAATTAAACTATTAATTTGCAATAAGAAACTTATAGAGTTTAGGGAAAAAGAATTACAAAAGTTATTTATAGAGTTTCAATTAGGATATGCTTTCTCTTCTAGCTCTAGCAGCTCCATTAGATTGAAATTCACTACTTCAACCAATAGTGCAATTGCCAAGAACTTTGTACTGCGCGGACTCGACTCCTCCTACGGCTATCTCACTTTAGACTAAATAATTATTAGGTCTCTTTCAATAGCTGTTCTCACACCTTGTGCACACAACACAGTAGACATATTCTCCCCCGAAATTATTTAACCACGATTTTAAGTGTTTACAAATAATCATTTGCATATTTCGTCTCTTACCTAAACAATTGCATTCTCTCTAAGCACGACCACTTCTTCTGTGTGTATACAAATGATTTCGGCACCCTTGCTAACTTTAGGATCAAAACTAAATAAGTTATAATGAAGTAGCAAAGAGATAGATCTCAAGAACACTCAATGTGTTTCGATTTTTCTTGTTGCAAGCATTCAATCACAAGCTACGTTTTACTCATAGTTTGTCCTTATAGGCCTCCAAAAACAACCCTCCTGTTTCAACCATATGATTCAAGTCGATTACAGAATGAGTTTCATTTCATCACACGGAAAAGAGACATTTGGAGAGGCTACTAAAAAATCATCAACAAATGAAAAAATCAAAATGATAAGGAGAGTGAGCAGAAGTTGGTAAGTTTATAAATTGACTTATTATAGTGTTTGCAATTTATTTACGATGCTTGTAAAATTTCCAAAGAGTTGGTTATTCTTTAATTCATTTCAAAGTTGGTAGATTTCTAACGGCATTGATAAGTTATTGATAGGTTATTTGGCAATCAAATTGACGGTCATGCTTTTATTTTATCAACTGTTCTAGATGTTAATGTTGGCTGGGTCTGCTTGTGTGGGGCCCGGTTAACGTTAATAAATAAAAGAAAAGGTCAAAAAGTCAAAAATGCAATAAAGGAAAAGAAAGGCGGGCTGCTCGTTCGGAGAAGACAGGAAATGGGCTGCTAAATATCGTCGGAGTTGACTCAAATTTCAATATGTTGTTATAAGACCAAGATAGATGAGTTGAGACAGGCGAGTCCATCAATTTCATTTGTCAATCCGTTTTGTTCACTGAACACTTTTCTAAATTATCTCAAATTTCTCCAATCGATTAGGGTTTCTTACTTCATATATATTAATCTATTTTTACAATGACGAAATGTCATTATATTGTTGATATTGAATCTCTAATGTATTACTAAAGAAGAACCTCTGTGCATCTTACTATTTTTTGTGATTAGTGAAAGTTTTTGAATTGTCCATAATTTTTCTCGCATTGAATTTTCCATGTAAACTTGTCGTTGTGTTTGCTTTTGTCTGTTTTTATCATTTTGGCATTATTTTTATTCATTACGAGATTATATTGTGGGAATATATTGCCTGTTTTTATAGGGGTTGGGTCGATTTTGGTCCATTTAATTTTGGGAAGAAATTGATTCTACATTAAGTTAATTTTTGATGAATTGTTGCCGGTTCTCTCGAACTTTGTAATAATTTTGGAAATCCATCAAGTAAGGGAAATTTTCCGCATTTTCCTTTGACTACCCTGCACTCAGTCCCGAAAGCTTAGGTCAGCCACATCTTTGATTTTTTGTCTCATCGACCAATAGCATTTGATTTTATGGTCTCCGTCGTCGTGAAAAATATGATTTCTGCCCCAGTCGTGTCCTCATCAGCCCAAAGCATTCTACTTGCTTTTCCCAGAACTGCCCCAGTCAATAACACTTCAATTCGTGTTATACTATGATCTGAGAAATGGATCTTTACTGCGGGGTTCGTTCAAATCGGTTTCGTCCAGGGGCACGATAAGAAGAGATGCTCTAATATTCCTTTTTTCAAACTTTCTTGCAAGATTGATTGCAGTTTTATATTTCAGGAGTCGTGCTTTGATTGGATATGTTCATGTTTCGGAGGAGGCTTGTGAAATTTTGAAGATGACTCGCATCATATTTGTCAGCATGTAGGGACGGAACTATCATATATTTTTAGTGGGGTCAATGCCCTAAAGACTGTAAGATACGGTATTTTATTTAACAAAAAAATTATAAAAATGCGATCGAGCTATTTATTGATTTGAAGTAGTTTTTCTACGCAAAGTTTGACTTGAAATCAACGCTTTGACATTGAATCATGAATGTGAACAAAATTCGGTTTCAAATCCCTGTGCTCGAGCTCGACTCAATATAGTATATATGGCACGAAATTGAACTCGATTCAACTCCATTATTAAAAGCTCGATTCTACTCATTCGACTTGTTACGTAGGATATTTCTTTCTATTTTTCCTAATCATATACTGTACCTTCTGCATAGCCTGGTCATGCCATTCGATTGCTTTATCTTCCGACTCTATCAAGCCTCATGTTTGATTGGTAGTGTGGTTGTCTAGTAGTGCAATGTCTAAGCCCGATAATTTTTTGATAATTGTTTATCTTTTTACTTTTCTATTTTTTGCGTCATAAAGAAGTTTATAGTACATGGAAAGACAAGATACTGGTTTTGATTTCTTGCAAGTTAGCGCATGGTCCCTTAGAGGGCGACGAGGCTAAGCCTAATTACATTGATGAACAATGGAAGTTACTAAAAAGGCAATGTGGGGTTTCATTAGGCATCATCGGTTGGATTTTATTTCTTTAGATAAACTATAAGGATCCCATCCCATTGCTCCTTGTGCTCTTCCAATTTCCATCTTTTGGCAATGGAAAACCGTAGCCACAACAACACCGATATAAATTAAGGAATCGTTATGCTAGCTGGATCCTATGAGAAACAATTGATGTCGTCTCATCCATTGATCATCAGACTTTCAGGATTATATGTCACAACTGCACTTCCATTCACTCATGGAACACTTATTGGATATGTCCTTCCTTAGCACTTCATTTCGAGTAGGGATTAATAGTTCCCCCCATACAAATTGGAGTATGAAGCCCACCCAAAAAATCGAATAAAATAGTATGTTCCATTTTGCCAGTATCACCAATTGACTTAGCTCCGATGACTCTGTTCGGAATATGAGGCAATAATAGAGCAAATCTGTCAAACGGTTCTCCACCAAGAGTAGGAACTCTTTTATTATGTATGTTGGATTGATTGGTCGATTTATGATATTTTGTATAGAATTTACGAAAAAATGCAAATAGTTATAATTCATTATAATTCAAAAATTTATTTATCGATGACCATAAATCTGCTCAAGAAATTTGAAAAACCCTCCAAAACAAAAGTTATTCATCACATTGAATCTCCAACATTGTATAGTAGAGTACATGATCTATCACCGTGCATCATTCAAGTTTCACACACAAACATAAATTGAAGCTTCTAAATTCATAAGCATACAATAAGATAAGAAAGACTATTGTAATTTTTGTCTCATTTATTGTCTAGATTAGACAGGCTGCTCCGTTTAGTGCCCACAGTCAGGGCATTTGTACTTGAAAAAAGCTGGTACTCTTCCATCATTGCACTTCTCACAAATAAATGTGCCATCCGTGTCGGCTAAAAGCCATCGCCACGCCCCCCATGGCACCACCCATGCCCACGCTGCCGCCAGTGCCGCCGCCATCGCCTCCGCCGTTGCCGCCGCTGATGCCGCCGCCTTCGCCGTCGCCGTCGCCGTCGCCGCTGCCTCCGCCGCTGCCTCCGCCGTTGCCTTCGCCACTACCGTTGCCTCCGCCGACGCTGTTGCCGTTGCCGTTGCCATCGCCGTTGCGGTCATCGACGCCGAGATTTTCTTCTTCCATATGCAGTTGAAAAGGAAACCACAAAGCATGATGACAACAATGACTACACCAACAATAACCCACGTTGGAATGTTATAGTCATCGGATGATACGGGATTCAGATCGACCCATGCCAATGGAGGAGGAAAGTACTCGCAACTCGGATGAGTTTGTGGACAGTTATTGTTCTCCATCAAGAGAACTCTGTGGAGGTAGTTCAATGCGAGCAGTGAGTCTACAAACATATTATGAAGCATCAATCCAAGAGCCAATTTACCTTTTCATCATGATGGATTGATCATATGATCTGAGCGCGAGATCGAAATGATTCAACACAGAGTTCAGCGAGATATAATGCGAGTGGAAGTAGGTGCTTGCACATATACCCTCACAAGAAGAGCTGAGCAAATCGGTGAATGATGTTGCGCCAATGCTTACGTGACCTGCAAAGAAGTGAGAATTTTCGCCTGGTGGAGGTAGTGCTATATATGCCCCGCGACACTCTTTGCCTCCCTCAAGGGGTGGGTTTTTTTTTTTTTTTTGTGGCCGAAAGATAATAATTTTCAGTACTAACCAATTAAAGGGGCACTATTAGTTGAAGAGTCTAAACATAGAATTAGATATAGAGAACGAGGAGAATTAGAAGTCCAATTGTTGGAAAGTGACCTGGCTCGGTAAGTTTGGTAAGCGTTTTAACAAATGCATCACCATTCTTTTTTGAGGATGTAGTGTAATGATTGAAGGGAAATTTATTCCTAAATTAATTATTTTTGGGTAATTAATTGAAAGACAATCAAGCATCGGTTGACAATGCCAAAAAGAGATTTTGGTGGACTACAAAGAATAGTGGGGTTTGTGGAAAGGAAATTATAGTATTTTTGCTAAGGTTGAACATGTACCCACACGCGTGTATGTTTATCGGCAATGATAAAAATGGGAAATTGATTATGCAATATATCACGCTGGCTCGATGACTAAGGACGTCATCTCGGAGAAAGGCATTATATTATGTCGGCTCGATGACTAAGCATGTCGTCTTGAATAAAGACATTATGAGTTGTTGACTCAGTGACTTGATACATCACCTTGGAGAAGGCACGTGGGCTCGGTGACTAGGTACATCATCTTTGAGAATGCACGTGGGCTCAGTAATTAGGTATGTCATCTTGGAGAAGGCACGTGGGCTCGGTGACTCGGTATGTCATCTTGAAGAATGCATGTCGGCTCGATGACCAAACATTCCATCTTAGAGAATGTATGATATTTATTTAAAATGATCGGGGGAAGGTCGTGATGACATGTAATCAACTAGATCAATTGATCGATGTTTCGATTTGGTGCCTATTGAATTGTATTGAATTGCAAGTGGAATCTAAGGCTAAGGTAAGTCCTCTGACTTGTGTTGTACATAGGCAACCCTTGTGGCATATTGGTCTTCTAATTGAGTCTTAGGGGGGTAGAACTCGCCGAGACATTGTCTCACTGATTATTATATAACCATTTTCAGGTTCTTAAATAGTGTGGGTAAAGGACTAGAAGCCCCGGAGTTTAAATAGCTGGTTGTAAGACATTTCCCTTCGGATGGAAGTTGATTCCTTTTTGTAGACTTTATTTTGTGAACTGGCTGTCTAAGACTTGATTTAATAAATCGTCTTGTATATATATGCATTATGGTTTGCAATGTATATAAGTGTGGTTGTTTTCAAAGTGTTAAAATTTGGAGTCCTATTTTCCTATTCCATTGTTTTATTGTTTGGGGATTTATATTTGCTTCCGCATGCATATATTAAAAATGAAAGGGTCAGCGATACATTTTGGGACATCGCTATTAATCGACCAGGTGAGGGATGGGCGCGTGCTCGAGGATTAGGAAGTGACAGGATGCTTTAGGAACTTGGGAGGATAAGAAGTTATATTGACTAGGTTGGATCCCCCGTGGATTGAAAAGATGCCTTTAGCTTATCAGTTTGATTGTTCGGCTTTTGGTTATGGATTGAAAAGAACTTATATACTACATACTTTTACTATGGTTATAGATCGACTTAATTTTGGTCATTTACTAAAGTTCGAATATATATCAATAGATGCTCATCTCTTTTCTTACCTTTAATGTTGGACGATCTTATGTTTGATAGGAATTCAAATGTTAATTGGCAATTTTGTAACCCTTGCAATCAGGCTTATTGGGGAAGTATATACTAGTTCATTCAGATTACTTGGGTTTCCATTTGCCTTTTATCTATCCAATTTGAGAAAGAAGAAATGTCAATGGTATCTTTAATCGGGAGGTTTCCTTGCAGACGTCAAAGCTGATGGACCAAAAGAAGAAATGCCTTTAGCTTCCATTAACTCCTATGAATAAAAAAGATATATGTCCATTTCTCTTAACACAACTGTTAGTGAAATCTTGAATTAGCTAATTAATGTGATACATTTATAGAAATTTAGGACATAATTATGATGAGTGGTGGTTGATAACTCCTAATTATTTAGCATGTCATCATGCCATCCAATTTTAACTGGTGCACATGATCTACTCTGTCTAATCGACCATGACCTCCTTTTGAAAATTAGGGTATTACAATTGCTCCGTTCCTTTTCACTTCGAATACCCAATGTGAGGCTTTCTTTATTTCTTGCCTCACATGTGCACTAAATATACTCCTCTCACATGTGAGTCTATCAAACGGAGACCAAACGTTGCCATTTGATACAAGATCTTCTCTTTTGAGAATCATTGACTACTTCTTTGTATCCCAAAAAGTGAAATATAACAATTTTTTTTTATCTCATATGTGTACTCAACGAAGGAACACTTCAAAATGTATTTACTAATGCCAAATAGAAAAAAAAAGAAAAAAAAAAAGAAAAATCTTTAGTAGAGCATAGATTGGTTTGTATTATTGAATTCTAAGCATTGTTTTTCGTTTTTGGATTTAAGGAAAGTGCTTACACCAAGCACTCAAAAGATTTAAGTGAAATTTATTTCATGAAAAGAGTCAAATTAACTAACAGAAGCCTCACATTAGTCCAAATGGTCAAATAAGATAGGTTTATTATCAATTACAACCATAGTGGAAGTTCCCAATTACGAGCTGTCCATTAATGATATATTCTCAAACATAGAGTAAATACATAACTAATTAACCAATTCTATTGTGCATAAAAGTGTGAGTTTATATTTGATCCACATCAAAAAGACAATAAGACAAATCGCTGTGGCCAAAAGTAATGGCTGACAAAAAGAAAAGCACAATATGGATAATACTATGAATCCCTATGGAATCATGTTTGAGGGATCATCATCACCAAACGTAGCCAACCATTGCTGCCAGTTGTCCATAATCGTTAGCCTAAAGGCCAAATCGAGACAATCCCAAGGGTCCCAAGACAACCTCATTCGAAATGGAAGATTCATATGTTGGAGAAAACTCTCTTATTTTAAAGTTGGCAAAACATTTCCATCAGTTTAGTTTGAAGACTTCAAGACTCAATTATTAAAGTTTGATGAACTTCAGACTCTGTTGTCAAAGTATGAAGACTGCAAGACTCAAGACTCAAAGTCAACCCACACTAGCAGTTTCTTGACCAACGAAGAGAAGACTTATTCAGATGCGAGTTTATCTTTAAGAATTCGGTTCGTACGGTTTGAAGAATATCTTACGGTTGGAGATAGCACATTGTGATCAATTATTCTTATTGGAATCAATTCGGATAATCAAGAACTTTTGAAAGGTGAAGTATACTTGGAAGGTTATACTTATGGAAACCTAGATCCTGATTGTATGGGCGAGCATGATTGGTGGACTATCATCACATTCCTTGATTGATTTCGTCCAATGGGTAGATTGGAAGAACTCCTTTGGAAAGTGCTAATGGATATAAAGGCGTGAATGAATATATAAGGAAGACGCTCAAGTTGTTCGAGTGTGTGCGTGAAAGAAAATTTCCAAAATCTAAAGCTCTTAGTTCTTTGCTTTCTCTATCGCTAAGCTTAAATTGTACTCAAAAGAGAGATTAAACACTTGTGAGACCTTGAGAAGTGTAGTAGAGTTTATACACTGTGGAATCAAGGACGTGAGACTGTAAAAATCTCTTTTGGTTCATAGTGAAATCCAGCCAGTAGGCTGCGGGAGAGTAGACGTAGGCTTGGTCTAAGCCGAACCAAATTTATGGGTTGGGATGTGAATTTCAGACCATGCAAAATGCTCATAAAGCCACTTCAGTTTCTTTGCACGACGAAGTACAAGCCTTTAATCTTCAAGTTCAAGCAAATGCAAATGGGTGAGGATTTAGAACAACTGAAGGAGGATATGAGGAAGTTGGAGGAGACTGTCAAGTCTATGGGGGATTTCCAGCTTGTTCGCATCCCCAAGCAACCTTGATTTTATCCAATTCTTTTTATGTTCTCCACTTTTTGCTATTGACAAAAAGGGGGAGAAAGTATATGCATATTTGACTATAGGTTTGGACTTATTTGACTTTTGGACTTATCTTTTGTTTGGTTGTGGATTGGACTTTTTGACTGTTTGATTTGATTTTTTGATGCTTACAATAACTTAGGCTGTGACAATGATTATGGAAAGATAATTATTTTATAGGACTAACGTGTTTTCTGTGATTGCAGAATTGTTACTATTCTTGTCCTAATCTACTCACTTTTTATGAGATATCTTGTTCTGCTTAAGTTTTGTTTTGTAGGTCAAAGCATTCAAATTTACAGGAAAGTTTTGTCACCATAAAAAAGGGGGAGATTGTTGGAGAAAATTTTGAAGTTGACAAAACGTTTCCATTAGTCTAGTTTGAAGACTTCAAGACTCAATTATTAAAGTCTGATGAACTCCAGACTCTATCGTCAAAGTCTGAAGACTGCAAGACTCAAGACTCAAAGTCAACCCACACTGGCAGTTTCTTGACCAACAAAGAGAAGACTTATTCAGATGTGGGTTTATCTTTAAGAATTTGGTTCATACGGTTTGAAGAAGATTTTATGGCTGGAGATAGCTTCTTGTGATCAATTATTCTTATTGAAATCAATTTGGATAATCAAGAACTTTTGAAAGGCGAAGTATACTTGAAATGTTCTACTTATGGAAATCTAGATCCTGATTGTATGAGCGAGCAGGATTGGTGGACTATCATAATATTCCTTAAACGACTCAAGATCTCTTTGATTGATTCTGTCCAACGGGTAGATTGGAAGAAATCATCTGGAAGGTGCCAACGGATATAGATGCATGAAGGAGTATATAAGGAAGACACTCAAGTTGTTCAAGTGTGTGCGTGAAAGAAAAATTCTAAAGTCTGAAGCTCTTAGTTCTTTGCTTTCTCTATCACTGAACTTAAGTTGTACTCAAAAGAGAGATTAAACACTTGTGAGACTTTGAGGAAGTGTAGTAGAGTTTCTACACTGTGAAATCAAGGACATGAGATTGTAAAAATCTCCTTTGGTTCATAATGAAATCCAGCCAGTAGACTGTCAGTGCGGGAGAGTGGACGTAGGCTTAGTCTAAGCTGAACCACTATAAACCTTATGTTTCAATTTTCCTTCCCTATACTCCTTGCTTTAATTCGTAGATTTATCTAACTGCTTATAGTCTTTTACATATTCAATCTATTATTCTTGAAAGACGAGTTAACTTATTAAAAGTCTAGTGTAAATTTGCTAGAACACCTATTCACCCCTCTCTAGGTGTCCTTACTAGCCCTATCGCCATATCATGACTATTCCTTTCACATAAATACACGATTTCATATCATGATTATACCTTTCGCATAAATACATGATTTCTTTTTGGATTTTGCCAGAACTTCAAATGATGCTTCAACCAACCATGGCCATTGGCCCAGTGCTCATTGTTGGCATCTTGATTGTCAAGTCACATTTAATCAAGGACTCCCAATGAATGATGGGAATGTGGAACTCTTTAATTCGGGGCCCCCACCTTTTGTTCATATGTCATCAATAATTTTTGCATTTTTTAAAGTGAGGATGTACTTAAGAAGGAATGATTAAATAACATGATAAAGAGCTGGGAACTTTCAATTCACGTGCCAAATAATCATGATCATGATTTAAGCAAGTCCTTAAAAGACTCAAGGGAAAGAAACAAGGGGTGCGAGACCTCGCAATATTGCTCCCGTATTCCCTCTCAGTCAGGAAGAAAAAAATTGACTAGGAATTAAGGGCCACTCAGTGGTGAAGGTAGACATCATGTGAGGGTTATCCAACCCTGGCTATTGCAGGATAGACATGTAAAGTAGCCTTTTGCATTTGGAGTGAGAAGAGATGGATGAAAGTCTTATTACAAGAATGGCATGCCTCACAACAAGTCAACATAACCGGTAGGTGAGGCATGCCTCTCTCACGTACATCCTCACTTTAAAAAAGAAAAAATTATTGACGAGTGGAACAAACTTGGTTATCACAGGATAGACAAATAAAGTAGCCTCTCGCATCTAGAGTGAGAAGAGATGGATGAAAGTCCTACCGCAAGAAAGGCATGCCTCACGGCAAGTCAACATCACCGGTCGGTGAGGCATGCCTTTCTCATGTACATCCTCACTTTGAAAAAGCAAAAATTATTGACGAGTGGACCAAAGCACACTATAGATAGCCATTATAACATGACAAAGAGTTGGGAACTTTCAATTCATGTAGCAGATAATCATGATCTAACGTTAATGACATTACCATTATGTTGATTTGCCGTGAGGCATGCCTCTTTCATGTACATCCTCACTTTAAAAATGCAAAAGTTATTAATTAAGGGTGAGCATATCGGACTACCTGAATGGGATCAGATTTGCTAGTTTGGTTCAATTCGATTCTTGGGGACGTTGATCCAGTTCTCAAAGGCATTGGTCCAATTTCCAGTTCCATAAAAATGGAATTGACAATTTTCAGTCCGCTTCCTGATTTTGAGGGGGAACCGGATGGGATTGGATCGACTCTTTTTAAAAAATATATACATTTTTAATTTCTTAGAAAGAGCAATAAACTATAAAATTGTAATAACTCTAGTATATTTTTAATTTTTTTCTAATTTTTTTTGCTAAGTGGCTGGTTCCATTGGATTGGACTAGATGGTCCGGTTCTTGGTCGTAGGACCGGTTGGTCTGATCCTCAATCCCATAGTGATTCATTAGTTTTCTTTTAATGGTTCGTTCACCCCTGAAAATGTTGCAATAAATCGGAAGATCCATTTCTTGAAAGACCATAGAACTACAGAAATTTAATAAACCCTTCATCATAATTTTTTTTTTCTTCCAACGCAATTATTTATTGCATCAACTCTCCAATGTTGGATACTACAATAGACGATCTGTCACTATACATCATCTAAGTTTCACACAGAAACATGCCCAGAAGCTTGCAGATTATTATCCTTTGGAGAAGAGCCCTAACGACAACGGAATCGAAATGTTCACGGCGCCTGTACCGACAGAGATTTGTGGTTCATCCGAGAGACTGCCCTCTGTGTCCTTAGGACCACAATTAAAGTAGAAAAGGAAACCACATAATACAATGGCAACAACTACGATGCCGACAATGACCCATCCCGGAGTATCCCACCACGAAATTTTGTCATCGGACGAAGGCGAGAAGTACGGGCAACACGGACAACACGGGCAATTTTGTGGACAGTTATTGTTCTCCATCAAGAAAACCCTGTGTATTTCAATGAAAGCGACTAGTTTACAGACATATTTTGAAGCATAAATTCACACGATAAAAGAAGTAGTTCTTCAAAGGGAGGGTGCTTTTTAAGAAAAGAAACACTTTTTTGATCACATAAACGGAGAAGATTATATGACCCGAGTGCGAAAAGGAGAAGACTGAAATTGGAATGAAGTAGGATATAGCACAAACTGAAGAGTCGTAGGAGCTTGTAACTTATCAAGAAGAACTGAGGCGAGTGGCGTTATTGGTATAATTCTTACACAACCAATAAAGGAGTGCGAATTTTGATTAGATGGCCTCTCAGCTCTCTTCTATCCTCCATTATTGGTGGTGGCTCTTGGTTGGGAAAATTACCAAAAGGGTCATAAACTTATTATAATTGTACAAATTCAATCATAAACTTTTTTTTTTTTTTTTTGAACAATTAAGTTCTAAACATTTCTGCATTTGTGCTGATTCAATCAATCTAACCAAAATTGGCCAATGGACGTTGACATGAACGCTAGTCCTTTTATGTGATACCATAAGTGTTGACATAGATAATTTTTATTTGTGATTTCGGTGTCCAAGTTACTATGTAAATATGTAATATAGGTTGATTCAAGGATATAAGACATAGTTCATATTTATTGCGACACTTAGTTAATTTTCTTAGTTTTTTTTTTTTGTATATTAAACTATTAAAAAAATTTAAAAGGTATTTTCAGGGGTGAATTTAAGGTACCATGCACATTCACAAATAGATTTGTTTCTTAATATCGCATGCACTTTATATTGCATTTTTTAGACTTAATTTTCACATACAACAATTCATTTTAGGAATGTAGTTTATTTAGTAGATGGTCATGACATATCATACATTCACTTTCCTTTTTGAGCATCAGGCATCTCTTGAAGAGTTTATACCAAATTTACATTTATAGCTCACGGGGTTTTGTCCCAGGCCTTAATAACAAGGTTTTGTTTGGTTTTTCCTGAAACGACTCGTGTCCTTTATTTTTCCTGTCATTTATTTATTTTATCAGCTTTTTACTAGAATTGCTCGATTGTTTATTTTTATAACTTGACTGACTATGCATAGTCACTTTTTATATGTTTAGAGGATTTAAGGAATAAAAATTGATGAAGTTCGCATGTAAATTGTTCTCATACTGAAAGATCTCAGCGCAACTAAATCAACTTGTGAATCTTTAGTTCATAGGAGTGAAATGTACTTCCACATCTTACTTGAATTGCCAATTGACCCATAATAAGTTAGTGGCGTCTCCAAGATAATTGTATAATTGGATTGAAAAATCAAATTATGATTGATACGGCTTTGAAGGGCCGTGCTAAGTGTAGATGCCTCATCACAAGAGGAACCGCTTACAATGTGTTTGGTAATGCTCCCGAGAATAAATGTTTTCTTCTTTTTTATTTATTTATCCTCCACAACAGAAATAAAATAGAAACACGTTTGGTATTTTTTTTATTCTCGAGAACAGATTTGAAGAAACGAGAAACAAAAAATAGTTTTTGGGAACAACTTTAGATACAAGCAATTTCTTCTTTCTTTTCTTCTTTTACTCTTCCTCTCTTTTTCCCCTTAGCTGGTCGCCAGCCAGACAAGGGCCGGTGGCTAACGCACCCTTGGCAATCCGTCAATTTCCTTGCCAATCTAATTTTCCCGGAAGTCGGGAGGTCACCACGACAATTGCCGTCGTTTTCCTGCGCAAGGTGAAGATGTAAAGTTGTTCTAGGCTTCTTCTTTTTTTAAGTTATTTTTCTTACCTTTTTATTAAGGGTGTTACTAATACCCCTTGAGATCGGATACGTAACTACTTATGACCGTTGGATAAAGAAAAAATAAATCTCGTCCGTTGATTGTAAAATGTTCAAGATTTTTTGTATTGCAGCTTTTTCACAGGAGTTACGAGAAAATTCAGAAAGACATAATTTGTTATGATACGGGATTTCTCGATGGACCATAAAACTGCCGAATTCAATAAACCCTCCAACACGAACATTATTTCCTCCAACAACAAAAATTATCTATTGCATCGAATCTGAAGTATTATGCGATAGAGCAGACGATCTGTCATTATGCATCATTCAATTACCACCCACGGTGATTCTATCATTTGATCACTGTACGAACAACATGATAGCAGCTGCTGTGGCGGTGACAACGACCGCAACGACGACAATGAGATGATGGCTGCGGTGATGATGGCGTTGCTGCATCAGCCACATCAACCTCCGCCGGTGGCAACTGCTGCGATGAGGTTGTCGTTGCTGGCGGCAATTGCTGTGATGAGGTCGTCAATGTGGCATCAGCCTCTGCCGGCGACGACAACTGCGTCGGCCCCGGTTGCGGCAACTGCGGCACTGACTTTATTTTTGGAATATTAAGCTTCCATATCAATTTCGGTGAAGTGGCGGTTCTGTCCCCGGGACCACGGCGATTTTTAGTAATAACACCGACGGCTACGACGACGACGACAATGATGACTACGCTGACGGTGATCCACCTCGAAGTGTCCCGGTATGCAGCGATGTCGTGCTGATGGAGGAGGGAAGTATGGGAAACCCGAACAACCTTGTGGACTGTAATTGCTCCCCATCAGGAAAATCCTCCTGTAGTTCAACGCCAGCGGTGAGCCTGCAAACATCTTTCGAAGCATCGTTCATACCACAAAAAAGAAAAAAAAAGGTGGTAATTAAAAAAAAAAAGATGGTACCTTATTAGAAAAGAAACATTATTGTTTTTAATCACAATAGATTGGGATGATTATATGATCCAAGCGTGAGATCAAGATAATCGAAGATGGAATTCAGCGAGCTGCCTTCATTTTTGGAAGTGCTTGGGCTAAGTTCTTTTTGAGATAGCTAGTATAAGCACCTAGAGGGGGGGTGAATAGGTGAACAAACAAATTCTCGAGATACAGAAGCAATTCTAGGCAATCGAAAGAAAGGAAAATACAATCAAAGTAAAGTAAAGGATAGGGAAGAGAGAAATGAACACAAGATTTATAATGGTTCGGCTTATTCCAAACCTACGTCCACTCTTCCGCACTGACAGCCTACCGGCTGGATTTCACTATGAACAAAAGAGAAGTTACAGCACAGCTTTTCCTTAATTCTACATTGTAGATGTTCTACCACACTTCCTCAAGGTTTCTCACGAATATAGAATTTCTTTTGTTTACACAATTTTGCTCAACAAATGAATTGACTAGGAACAAGGAGCTTCAGACTTTGGAATTCTTCTATCATGCACTCTCTCGAACAATTGGAACATCTTCCTTATATACTTCTTCATGCCATCATACCCATTGGCACTTACCAAAGGAATTCCTCCAATCTACCCGTTGGACGGAATCAATTAGAAAGATCATTCGAGTTATTAAAGGAACATGTCGATAGCCCATCAATCCTGTTCACCCATACAATCAGGATCTCGGTTTCCATAAGTAGAACCTTCCAAGTATACTTTGCCAATCATCGGATCCTTAATCTTCAAATCAATTATGATCAAATAAAGGATTCCGTTATGTCATATCCAGCCAAGAGATCTTCTCCAGTCGATAAGGCCACATCCTTAATGAAACATCCAGGTTACGGATAGCCTTTCTTCAACGGATTAAAAACTGTCAAGGATAGACTTTGAGTCTTGAGTCTGGCTGTTCGGAGGTCTTCAGACTTTAAATAGTAGAGTTTGTAAGCCTTCAGACTAGACTGATGGAAACGTTTTGTCAACTTCAAAACACTTCAAGAGAATTTCTCCAACAATCTCCCCCTTTTTGATGGTGATAAAACTTTCCTGCAGATTTGGAAAATTTTGACCTGCAAAACATTTCTCAAACACATGCATATGTGGCATCCCAAAATTCAAAGCCAAGCCATAAGGTGTGTTAAAGTTCCTAATTAGGTGATAAAATTTCCATGGCTTATGCTTTAGCCATTAGTCTTTTAATTAGATGATTTGTGCATATGATTGTGAAAATTTAAATTTGATGGATTAATGATTTATGCTTGGCCATGCACTTTATAAAGTAAATTTCAATAACCAAAATGTCACAAGACTTTGGCCAAGATGGAAATTAAAATTTAAAAATATTTATAGAAGAAATTCAAAAAAAAGAAAGAAAAAAGAGAGGAAAAAAGTTAATTTTTGGGATGGGCCTTAGGCCCATTGGCCGAAGCCTTGATGGGCCAAGTTAGTCGGCCCAATTAGGCCCACTAAAGGGGGCTGTTGCCAGCCCAAGAAGAGGAGGCCCAAGCCCAAAAGCCCATCTAGACAAGTGGCAAGAAGACTTCATGCATTGGCCTAGACTAGGATGCCATGCATTGGCTAATTTAAGTGGCATGCAATCATTGCAAATGATGAGGATTAGGGGGGTATAAGAAGGAAGAGAGAGAGGGTGGCCGGCCATTTGCTCGCCCAAGGAGAGAGAGAGAGAGAGAGAGAGAGAGAGAGAGAGAGAGAGAGAGAGAGAGAGAGAGAGAGGAGGAACGGCTGAGAGAGAAAGGAGGAGGGAACCGCCGTCCGTCCGCTGTGTGCCGCTGTGTTCGCTGCCGTACGCCGTCGACCGACCGGTCTAGAGGCAAGTGTTAGTCCTCTAGATTCTCTTGCATGCTTGTATGTCGTTTGCATATTGAGCTTTTGGGTGTTAGATGAGAAAAACCGAAGCATGGATGAGTTGTGTGTGAATGGTGTGACTGTTCTTGTTCGGACCGTGTGAGTCAGTAACTTGTTTGAGCTTGCATGTGTGTTTAGAGTCCGATTTTGGCTTCGATTTCTTCATGAGAGTTGTAGCTAACATCTTGAAATACAACATACTGAAATTTCGTGGAAAATGATGGAGATTTGAGGGGTTAAAGTCTTGTCCTACGGAGACCTCAGATCTGGAGAGTTTTTACTGACCTCTTGCTGGATATCTTGTTGCATGTATGATAAAGTCTTGGTATATGTATGACATTGAAGCGAGATGCATATGATAAAGTCTTGGTATATGTATGACATTGAATCGAGATGCATATGATAAAGTCTCGTATATGTATGACATTGAATTGTGATGCATGTGTGAATCCTATGCCAAGTATGACTTGTTTGATGTCACGCCATATGCCATGTTAAATTGAGATCAAAATAATGGTAAATGTGGATAGTGATAAGTGAGGAAGTGGTTGTGGTGGAGGATGAGGCTGGAATGTATAGAGATGCATTGCCGAATTTCCCTGGGAGATTCAGGATCCCCGGAATGTGGGGGGTCGGAAGCCCTGTCGGAGGTCTTTGCCCGAAGGGAAATGCCTCGCGATGCCAGGATTGGGGTGCGGGATGCCTGGCCAGGGAGTGTAAATGCCGGAAGCCCTGTCGGAGGTTTCTGCCCGAAGGGAATGCCTCGTGATGCTAGTTGAGATGCGAGATGCCCAGAATGTGGGGGGCCGGATGCATGGTGGCCTGGGAGGCTGAATGCCGAAAGCCTCGGAGGTCTTTGCCCAAGGGGATGATGAAATTGATGAATTGAGAATGGGTGATGTGGTGATCAAATTGAAAGCTAAAAGTGGAAATTAAACCATGATATGATATGCATGATGTTATGCATGATGATGATGATGATGATGATGATGATGATGATGATGATGATGATGATATGTGATGTGAAATAATGATGATCACCCATGATATGATATGCATGATGATATGCATGATGATGATGATGATGATGATGATGATGATGATGATATCACCCACGATGATATGCATGAAATATGCATGATGATCATATGTGATGTGAAATAATGATGATCACCCATGATATGATATGCATGATGATATGATGATGATGATGATGATGATGATATATGATATGGATCACCCATGATATGATATGCATGGTGATGCTAATGATGATATATGATGTCATGATGATGATGTCACATGTATGATGTAATGATGCCAATGATGCCATGATGATGATGCCATGTGTGATGACATGTAATGATGATCATGATGATGATGACATGTATGATGTAATGATGCCATGATGATGATGACATGTGTAATGTAATGATGTCATGATGATGATGACATGTATGATACGATGATGATACACATGTATGTGTTATAAATTGATATGATGATGCATGATAGTAAGCGCGTGGCTTCAAGGTAAGTAACGCCTGCAATGCATGTATGATTACATGATGCATTGAGTTGTTATTGGATTCTTTATCTGCTGAGTGGTTGTACTCACCCCTTTGGGGACCAATATTTCAGATTAGTAATATGCCACTTCCTGTCGTCACTTGTGGTGCATTTTATGGGTTACCGTCCGACGTCGAGGTAGAGTGTGAGGAGTTCAGCTGTCCTTCCGTACCTGGACTCACCTACATACGTGTGCGCTGTTTTGTCTCGTACGACATAGGCCTAGCTGGGGGCTCGATTGTCCAAGAGTTTGTTTCTGTCCACGTTCGCCGCGATGGGGTGATGAGAGGGATGCTGCCACCGCCGTCGCCCGACGCACCGGACTGGGTGTGAGGCATGTGCGTGACGAGTATGGGTTGTTTCTTTTTGGATAGTTAGCTGACACTTATGATAGGGGGTTGTGCACATGCAATGTAGAGGGTCGAGGGTTCTTTTTTGAGGTTTTAGGCTAGACATGGCTGAGTCCTAGCTTTTCCTTTTGATGTACCGACCCAAAAGAAGTCCCATCTTGAAAATATATGTAAATAAAGTGTCATGGCTTGTTTATAAATTATGGTGATTAGTGGTGTGTATTTGTATCATGGTTGGTAGGGGGAGAGATTGTGATGTTTTAAATTGCTTTCGCTAATGAGTCGCGCTGGGACCGTTTTGTTTTTTTTTTAAAATGTGTCTATGAATTAGGACGCTTCTTCAAAGGGGAAATGTAATAAGGTGTAACATTGGCGTTGGTGACGACCTGCGAAGGGTTCGGGGTGTCACAGTATATCTTATAGATAAATGGCTAAATGAATAACACTAGAATCTACAATCACAGAAAATAGGTTAGTCCAATATGCAATAAAGCCATCCACAATATATCAATAGTAGTTAATAATAAGCAGTCAAATCCAAATCCCAAATTTAGTCCATATCCAGACACACAAGTCAAGTAAAAAACAAACCACAAAACAAACCAAAAGTTCGACAAATTTAAGTTCAAAGTTTTTCAAGTCTCGCAACTTTCCCCATTTTTGTCAGCATAAAAAAGATTGAGGTGAAGTCAAGGATTCTTGGGAACACGAACAAAAAATCTCCTATCGAACTTCACATCCCAATGCAACATCCTCACCTTTAGCATTAGCTCCAAGAGAAAGGGCTTGGATTTGATCCATCAAGAGACTTGTCTTGCGAAGTTCTCAACTTCACATCCCAATGCATATATCGACCTTGCATCTCTAAGAGAATATCCATCACTTTGCGAAAGTTGGAATTGTCATTAGCACATTAGCACGATCCGATGGAGTAAATGCAGATGATGGTAGATCAGCATAATCACACAGATTTGGTGAGGAAACCTCATGACCTTCCTCAGGAAACTGAGAGGCAAAAACCTCCTCTGGATCTGCTGGGGATCGACTGATTTCCTCACTGGTTGCAGGATTTGAGGTCATTCCTCTTTTCTCTTGGTCTCCCCCTGTGTTCATGCCTTCAGGTGGACAGTGCTCCTCATGTTCTCCTTATTCTTGATCTATTTTCTCATATTCTTCTTTTTCAACTCTCTCTTGCTCAAAGATCTCTTTCTTCTTCTTCTTCTCTTTCCTCTGCTTCTTTCTCTCGCTCTTCCTTCGTCTCGTTGTTCGACTCTTTCTCTGGAACAGATCGACTGAGATTCTTCAAAGCCATTGCAGAGATAGTGATGTTATCCTCATCATCTTCATCCTCAATGAGGAGAGCTCTTCTTCTCTTAGATGGAGCATCCATGGGCTCCTTCCCTTTCATTTTTCCTGCAGAAAAGACTTGATGAGATTTGATTGGAATTTTCTCCTTAAATTTCTCCAATGCCTTGCTTAGTTCCTTCAGATGCATCTTGGTCACCATTTTCAGTCCTACCACCATATGATCGCATGATCGAGCACAAAGAATTTGCGGAGGCTGAATATTCATATGTCTGAATAACTTCGTCACAAGACCTGGATAAGGAAGTTGATTTCGGTCTGAGGCAATTGATTATAATTTTGTGCAGCAAGATGTTAAATGCACTCATCCTTGAATAGGAAATCTTTCCCTCTGTTCTCCTGTCCTTAACAAGTTCCAGTGTAGTACGAGCAATAGAAACTTTGATCCGTTGATATCTTCCTCTCAACTCCTAACACATCTGCCAGCATATCCATATCCACAACAAAGTCTTGATCTTTGACACTGAAGGAGAATCTATTTGAATCCAAGAAACTAAGATTTGAATAGAAATAAGCAGTTAGTTGAGGATAGGCCTCTATGGAGTTAGAGCAGAATTTCTCAAGTTGAAGATGACCCAACTTTTCCCTTAAGTTCACATTTATAGCATCTAGAAAGTCAAAATCCACACTCCTAGGGTTTATCACCCCACGCTTCAGCAATTTTGAGTGTAGATCCTTTTGTTCCTTTGATCTAAACAACTCTCCCATTTTTCCTCGATTTTCCGCCGCAACTCCCATTCTTGGTTGAAATTCGCTGTATAATTTGTCATCATCATTTCCATCCACCGAATTAAATCCCCAATCACGAGGGTCACTTGGGATATTCGCAAGGGTTTCTTCTGCCACCCCCTTACGAGCAATTCCCAAACTTTCCATCTTTCGCAAAAAGATATATTCATTTCCATATCCTTTGTCCTTAAGAAAATCATCACCGTAGCCAGTCCCTTTTAAAGCACGATACATCTTCAATGATTTCTTCATTTTGATGATGATCAACATCTTGAGGACTGGATGGAGGAGAATGACACTGTTGAGAATGTTATGGGTTCTGCTGCTGATTTGGAGACACTTCTTCTTCAGTGAGATCGAAGTGCGTAGGCCCCTCACTCATTCGCTGTGGTCCCCTACTTGCGATCCTCGAAGACTTTCTTGAAGACGACATCTTTCTTAGTCTTTGAAAGATTCCTTGCTTGACTTTCCCAAGAAAGATGAAAACTTTTTCGAAGATTAAACAAGAGAAGAAAACATGAATGGAAGATTGGTGCTTTTTAGGGTTTTGGAGTTAAGCGAAGAGAAACCGACTGTATATAAGACAGTCGTAAGGAGAGGATACCAACCGTCGTAATGGTAAGTGAAAAGATGCATTTTTTAAATAATAACCGCCTTTTTCGAAAAATGGTCACATCAAAATAACTTCTTTTTCTAAAAGAAACGATGCAATAATTTTGTCAATTAAAGATAGCGATTGAGATAACAATAATCAACACGGTTGATGAACGTACCTTTTCAAGATGGAATTAGAGAGAGAGAATAACTTACAGTCAAAGTCTTGCAGTCAAAGTCTTGTTTGTCTGAGTCTGAGAGTCCTTAGACTTTAACTTCTTCAAATCTTAAAATGTTGAGTCTTGAACGGATAATTTCAAATTGATTTTTCTCCAAAGGCTTTGTAAATATATCCGCCGCCTGGTTCTTTGAGTCAACAAACTAAATCGTAATTTCTCCATTTTGAACATGATCTCTAATGAAGTGATGCCGTATCTCTATATGCTTTGCTCTTGAGTGAAGAATTGGATGTTTGGTGAGATTGATTGCGCTGGTGTTGTCACATTTAATCTCCGTGCATGAATCTTCAATTCCGAAGTCTCTTAGCTATTGTTTTATCCACAGAATTTGTGAATAGCAACTTCCAAGAGCTACATATTTTGCTTCGCCAGTAGAGAGCTACTGTACTTTGGTTTCTTGATAACCAAGACACTGTCCTGCCTCCAAGTAGTTGACAGGTACATGATGTGCTCTTTCTATCAACTCTGCATCCGGCTGAGTCTGCGTCTGAGTACTCAAGAAGAGTAAAGTCTCCCTTTTTAGGATACTAGAGACCGAAGCTTGAAGTTGATGCAATATATTTGATAATATGCTTTGCAGCATTTAAATGTGATTCTTTAGGGTCTGCTTGAAATTTGGCGCAAATGCAAACACTAAACAAAATGTCAGGTCTAGAAGCAGTAAGATAAAGGAGTGAACCGATGATACTCCTGTATAACTTTTGGTCGACTTTCTTTCCTCCTTCATCTTTATCTATCTTCACGGAGCTTGACATTGGTATATCGGCCTTTTTGCAATTGTCCAGTCCAAACTTCTTCACAATATCATTAGCATATTTTTCTTGATGAATAAAAGTTCCTTCCTTCAGTTGTTTCACTTGAAGTCCAAGAAAGAAGGTTAACTCACCCATCATGCTCATTTCAAATTCATCCTGCATCATCTTAGAGAATTTTTTGCACAGACTTTCATTAGAGGATCCAAAAATAATATCATCGACATATATTTGAACAAGTAGAAAACTCTTGCTTTCTCTTTTAATGAAAAGAGTAGTGTCTACTTTACCTTTAACAAATCCATTTTCAATTAAAAACTTACTTAGTAGCTCGAGGTGCTTGTTTTAATCCATATAGAGCCTTTTTGAGTCTGAATACTGAGTCTGGTTTCCTTGGGTCTTCAAACCCAAGAGGTTGTTCCACATAGACTTCCTTTTGGAAGAATCCATTTAGGAAGGCACTTTTGACATCCATTCGGAATAACCTAAAAATCTTATAACAAGCAAAAGCAAGTAATAATCGAATTGCTTATAACCTTGCTACTGGTGCGTAAGTCTCGTCATAGTCTATCCCTTCTTCTTGTGTGTATCCCTTGGCCACGAGTCTTGCTTTGTTTCTTATGACTTTTCCTTTTTCGTTCATCTTGTTTCTGAAAACCCATTTAGCTCCAATAACATACTTACCTTTTGGTTTAGGAGTTAATTCCCAGACATCATTAATACTGAATTGCCTGAGCTCTTCTTGCATAGCTTCAATCTAGCTTTCATCAGATAAAGCTTATTCTATGATTTTGGGTTCTATTTTAGAAATAAGAGCCACAGCACTAGACTCTTCGCGCCTTTTGGATCTTATGCGAATTCCTTCATTGATGTCGCCAATAATAAGATCTTTGGGATGACTGGACTTATGTTTCCAGGTTGCTAGTTAATTTGTCGATTGATGGTCACTTCCTTCACTTGAATCTTCAACAGTCACTTGTTGCTGGTCCTTCAAAGTCTGAGCTATTTTAGACTTTGTAGAGTCTGGAGCAGGTTCAGATTCTTCAAGATGAGTCTGAATGGATTCATTTTGCATAGAGTCTTGGAATTTAACATTCATTGACTCTTCCACCATTTGAGTCTTCTTGTTGTAGACTCTGTATGTTTTGCTTGTGGTTGAATATCCAAGGAAGATGCCATCATCTGACTTTTCTTCAAACTTACCAACTCGATCATTTGCATTTTTCAGTTTAAAACATTTGCATCCAAATACATGAAAATATGAAACAATAGGCTTCAATTCTTTGAATAGTTCATAAGGGGTTTTTTTTTTCCAGAATAGGCCTTAGAAAGATTCTATTTATAATGTAACATGATGTAGAAACTGCTTCAGCCCAAAAACGTGAAGAGATGTTACTTTCAATTAAAAGAGTTCTAGCCATTTCTTGAAGAGATCTATTCTTTTTTTCCACAACTCCATTTTGCTCTGGAGTATATGGAGAAGAGAATACATGCTAAAGACCAGATTCATCACAGAACTTTGTAAAATCATGATTTTCAAATTCACCTTCATGATATGATGTTATACTTGAGATAACATACCCTTTTTCATTTTGAACATTTTTAGCAAAATTTTCAAAGTAAGAAAAGTTTCAGACTTACTTGCCAAGAAATATACCCAAGAAATATCCACAATTACTAGGCAGTATTTCTTACCTCCAATGCTTTGTGTTCTGGTTGGTCCAAATAGATCCATATGCAGAAGCTGCAGTACACAATTAGTGGAAACTTGATTTATTGGTTTAAAGGAATTTCTTACCTGTTTTCCCAATATACATGGTGTACATAGATCAGACTTTTGGTATGATAAATTGGGTAGACCACGAACAAGCTTCTTTGCTGAGATTTTGGCTATTTGCTTCATATTGACGTGCCTAAGATTTATGTGCCATAAGTTTGCTTCGTCTTGGATTGAGATTAGACATTGTGATTCATCTGGTTTCACATCCAAGAGGTAGATATTTCCATGTCTTCGGCCCATGAATGACTGAGTAGAATCTTTACTAATTCCAGAACATATTCCCTCTTGAAAGTTGATTTTGAAACCATATCACATAGCTGACTAATGCTGAGCAAATTGTAATTGAGCCATTCCACTAAGGAAACATTGCTGATTTTGAGATTTTCAATCTTTATAGTTCCAAATCCCACAATTTTTCCTTTGCTGTTTCCTCCAAAAGAAACTTTTCCACCATTTACTCGAACAAGCTTTATGAAGTAATTTGAGTCTCCCCCGTCATGTGTCTTGAGCATCCACTATCCAGATACCATTTTACCTTTTTCTTGATAGTGACCTGCATTTAAGAAAAGAAACTCAAACCTTCTTTGGTACCCATATTTTCTTGGGTCCATTGGTGTTAGTATGATATGCGGTTTTTGCCCATACCTTTTTAACATGTTTCCAAATCATAGGACATTCTTTTTCAAAATGATATGCACTATTGCACTTTGAGCATATGAGAGCATTGCGACCTACTGGTTTTACAAAGATTCTTTTTAAATGATTTTCGTAAGCATCTCTTGTGGGTCTTTGTTTGATTCTTTCCTTCACCTTAGGAAAATCAATTAAATGAATGGTTTCATCAGTCATTCCCAAACCAGATTTATTAAAGTAAGGTCTTTGAACATAAAGAATTTTTTCCAGTTTCTCAGATCCTATAGAAAATCTTTTGGAAATATTTGAGATATCTCTTTTCAAGAATGCATTTTCTTTTAACAAATTATCTTCACTTTCTTTAAGAGAAGAAACATTCTTGTCTAGACTTTTCACTTTTTCTTTCAAAATATTTTCCTGTTTTTTTAGAACAGAATTTGCTTTCTTGAGTTCGGAAATTCTTTTAAGAGAAGTCTTAAAACTGAAACACAATTCATCAATATACTTTGAAACCTTAATAGGGATTTTGAAGTTACTTACCTCAAATTCGCTTTCTGAGTCTGAATCTGTCTCGGAATTTGAATTTGAATCCGATTGTGCCATCAGGCATATATTGGCATAATCATCATCACTTTCTTCACACTCGTATCACTCTAGGTTTCAGCTTTAAGAGCTTTTCGGTACTTTTCAATTTTTCCTTTCTTCTTCCTCGAAGAGGACAAAATCCGATGTGTCCATTTTTCTTACATTCAAAGCAGACTACATCTTTGTTTGATTCATCATCTTCAATAGACTTAGTCTGTTGCTTTTGAAAACTTTGTTTCTTTGGATTGAATCTTCTTCCTTTTCTGTTTAGCTTTCTGAATCTTCTTATCATGAGTGCAAGTTCGTCATCATCCATATCGTCTTCAGAATTTGTAACATCAGAATCATCATTAGATTTTAACGCAATGGATTTCTTACCTTTAGGATCTTCGTCTTCATTGATTCGCTCCACTTCATAAGACTGAAGAGTTCCAACCAACTCATCAACAGATAGTGGCATGATTCTTTGGGTCTCTCTGATTGAGGTCTTTATGTGATTCCAATTCTTGAAAGTCCACGCAGTAGCTTGTTTACTTTCATGGGATCAGAAATTGGTTGACCTTGATTTTTAAGACCATTCACGATTTCAGTAAAGCGGCTGAACATATCCGTTATAGATTCTCCTGGTTTCATTTTGAAAGCTTCATATTGACCTAGGAGAATGTTGATTCGGTCTCTTTCACTCGATCGGTTCCTTCATAGGTAATATGTAATCTATCCCAGACTTCTTTAGCTATAACACAAGAACATATTCTCGTTATATTCAAAAGAGGGGATAAAGCACAATATAAAGAATAAATTGCTTTTGCATCAAGAGCTTGTCTCTTGATTTTCTCTTCCTGAGTCATTTCGCTAGACTCAACAACATCTTTTCCTCTTTCTCAGACAGATGCAGCTTTAGGAATGATTCCTTTTTCTACAACGTCCCATTCTAGAGGATCATTTGATCTTAGGAATGCTTTCATCTTGTTTTTCCATATGTTGTAATCCTTTCCATCAAAGTAAGGTGGTCTGGTATTGCTTTGCCCTTCTACTAGTCCTGGAGCCAACATACTAGCCATGGATCTTTAACTCTGAAGTAAAATACTTCAACAAAAGTGAGTACACAGGCTCTGATACCAATTGAGATAGCTAGTATAAGCACCTAGAGGGGGGGGTGAATAGGTGAACAAACAAATTCTCGAGATACAGAAGCAATTCTAGGCAATCGAAAGAAAGGAAAATACGATCAAAATAAAGTAATGGATAGGAAGAGTGAAATGAACACAAGATTTATAGTGGTTCGGCTTATTCCAAGCCAACGTCCACTCTTCCGCACCGACAGCCACCGGCTGGATTTCACTATGAACAAAAGAGATGTTACAAGACAAATTTTCCTTGATTCTTCAAAGGTGTAGATGTTCTACCACACTTCCTCAAGGTTTCTCACAAATATAGACTCTCTTTTGTTTACACGATTTTGCTCAACAAATGAATTGACTAGGAACAAGGAGCTTCGTACTTTGGAATTCTTCTATCGTGCACTCTCGAACAACCGGAACGTCTTCCTTATATACTCCTTCATGCCATCATACCCGTTGGCACTTACCAAAGGAATTCCTCCAATCTACCCGTTGGACGAAATTAATTAGAAAGATCATTCGAAGCTATTAGAGGAACATGTCGATACCCATCAATCATGTTCGCCCATACAATCGTGATCTCGGTTTCCATAAGTAGAACCTTCCAAGATACTTTGCCAATCATCGGATCCTTAATCTTCAAATCAATTATGATCAAATAAAGGATTCCGTTATGTCATATCCAGCCAAGAGATCTTCTCCAGTCCATAAGGCCACATCCTTAATGAAACATCAAGTTCGATAGCCTTTCTTCAACTGATTAAAACCTGCCAATGAGGATGACTTTTGAGTCTTGAGCCTCACTGTTTGGAGGTCTTTTAGACTTTAAATAGCAGAGTCCTAGTGCAAGCCTTCGTACTGGGCCGATGGAAAACGTTTTGTCAACTTCAAAACACTTCAAGAGAATTTCTCCAACACTTTTTAGTGAGATGGGTTTAGTGCACTTAGTTACAAAGTGGAAGAGTGAGCTTACTTGGGAGTTTTTTCCGAATTAGGCTTAGAAGGGGCAGAAATGGGGTGGGCTTGAGGATAAGATCAATTGTGCCCTCTAGTCTAAACCATAAGTCCAAGTTCATCCATGTTCTGGCCAGGTCCCTATTTTCGGACTACTAATTAATTGAATAAATATATATTTAAAAATTAATTAAAAATTCCGATTTTTTTTTCCTAAAGTCAAAAAATGCTTAGAAATAATCTTTCAAGGTCGCCCTCTCTTAAAGTAATGAGAAAATCATTGATAAGAAAATTGTGTTAAAAAATTAAACAAGCCCTTTTAGCTCTACCATGAGGTTCCAATTATCCTTAATATAAATGCCGTCGATTATGCATTTTCCATATGTTGATTATGGTTTCCCTTTAGCTTAGTTAGAAATGGCAGGCTCCTTATTTGATAATGCTAGATCTTGCTCTCCCAATGCAATTTATTTGATGTCACTTTAGTTGCTAATTGTCATGTTAATGATTGCATGTTCGCATGGTCACCTTACATATTAGTCAACATGTCTAAAATTAACATAGACTACCTGATAGAAAATCTTTTTGAATGAATAAGATTAGGTACCAAAATGGTATTAATTGTTTAATAAGTATAATCAAGTCCCCAACCATAAACTCTTTAGTTGTGTAAGAGGTGAGTTACACTTTAATGTGTCACTTGGTTCTTAGTCAACCTCAATAGGCTAGTTGGGACTCTTTATTAGAAATTTTTTACAAATACTTTAAAGTTGTGAGAGGTATGAGTTTAGGAAAGCTTGCACTAGATCATAGGTTTGTTTTTTAGACAATACCCCTAAACTTATTTTCCTCCATATGAAAGGATAGGTCGTGACAAGTAAATATAGATCTTACACTCTTCATCCGTTAGATGGGTACATATACATAAACTTATTCAGTGCTACTCTAGACTGAAAATTTGATCATTGGTAATCTGCCTTTATACACATGGAAGTGGATATTACTCATGTGAAAGTGACCCACCTAACACGTCCATGTGCTAGCACATGCACTCCTTTATACACATAAGTGGATATTACTCATGTGAAAGTGATCCACTCCATCCATGTGCTAGTGCATGCACTCCTTTATACACATAGAAGTGGATATTACTCGTGTGAAAGTGACCCACTCGGCACGTCCATGTGCTAGTGCATGCACTCCTTTATACACATAGAAGTGGATATTACTCGTGTGAAAGTGACCCACTTGGCATGTCCATGTCCTAGTGCATGCACTCCTTTATCCACATAGAAGTAGATATTACTCGTGTGAAAGTGATCCACCTGGCACGTCCATGTGCTAGTGCATGCACTCCTACGGCGGGCACATGTGAAGAGTTACTTATCATTTAAAGCGTGTACTTTTCATATGGGAAGGGATTGAAAATAACATCTCAGTTTCCAGGACCCACAGTACCCGTAAGTGTTGCCACTGTTCTGTCTTGTCTTCTTCGTCCGATGGTCACTCGCAATTATTGGTCTGGACAAGTTGGACAGACCCAAGAAAAAAAGAAGAATAAGAAGAAAGAATTGACTCGTGGATCATCCTATGGGGGCAACAGAAAAGGTGAAGTTAGTCTTTTTTGGGTCAAAGAAAATTTTATTGAAATTGTGAACATGGTCTAAAGAGTCCCAGGCAAGGGGAACTAAACAAAGGAGAGACCGAAGGGCTTGTAGAGGAATAGAAAGCCAATTTTGTGGAGAGAGAGATCATATTTGAAAGGAAAATATATATCTAAATTTAGATTATGCCTTTTGGCAATGTAAATGGAATAGTGCAATAATTTGAATTTGATGATTAAGAGTTGAATTAGATGTAATATGTTTGTAGTTACAAATCTAACAATTGAAAGAATAATTGCACTAGAAGCTTTAAAACTTATCGCGAAAGTGCAATTGAATTATAAAACTTTCAATAAGTACAGTCAATTCTAAGAGATTCTTGCTTTTTAGCGCTTCCTCTATTTTCTTCTCCCCAAATTTGAGCTTGCTTAATGGTTAATTAACTTTGATTAATGGATTCTTGCAGAGTGATCCAATGGCAGCTGTGTTCTTGAGGAAAAGAGATGGGATGCTTTAGGAACTTGGGAGGATCAGACGTTATATTGAGTAGGTTGGATCGCTCATGGATTGAAAAGATGCATTTAGCTCATCAGTTTGACTGTTCGGCTTTTAGTTATGGATTGAAAAGAACTTATATGCTACATACTTTTACTATGGTTATAAATCGACTTAATTTTTGGTTATTTCCTGAAGATGGAATATAGAACAAGAGATGCTCATCTCTTTTCTTACCTTTGATGTTGGACGATCTTATGTTTGGTAGGAATTCGAATGTGATTAGGCAATTTAGTAACAATGACTTGCAATTACCCTTGCAATCAGGCTTATTGGGGAAGTATATACTAGTTCATTTGTCTCGACAACTAGATCAAGAACAAGGAGTCCAAATATATTCTAAATGAGACAAAGAAAAAGGGGTTAGAGACCACTCAAAAAATCAAATTTAGATTACTTGGGTTTACATTTGCCTTTTATCTATCCAATTTGAGAAAGAAGAAATGTCAATGGTATCTCTGATCGGGAAGTTTCCTTGTAGATGTCAAAGCTGATGGACCAAGAGACTCCAGGAGAAGGTAATTGTGCGCGGTCTAAAGCCTTTAGCTTACGTTAACTCTTATGACTAAAAAAGACATGTCCATTTCTCTTAACACAATTGTTAGTGAAATCTTGAATTAGCTAATTAATGTGATACATTTACGGAAATTTTATGACATTATGAGGAGTGGTGGTTGATAACTCCTGATTATTTAGCATGTCATCATGCCATCCAATTTTGATTGGTGCACATGATCTACTCTTTTTGATTGACCATGACTATCTTTTGAAAATTAGGGTATTACAATTTCTCCGTTCCTTTTCACTCCAAATATCCAATGTGAGGCTTTCTTTATGTTTCGCCTCACATGTGCACTAAATATACTCCTCTCACAAGTGAGTCTATTGAACCGAGGCCAAAGGTTGCCATTTGATACACGATCTTCTCTTTTGCTCGACAGATATGTTCTCTTGGAACAAGTGTGTGGTTAACTTTGCTGGTGCTCCGTTTGACTATCCTTGCTCTGTTTCGATTTGTTCTGTCATGAACACTATGTACTTATGTATCTTTTTGAGTGATGAATATAATTTTTTTTTGAATTAAAATAAAAAGAAGTCATGTTGTGATAAATCACGAAGATGAGCCATGTTGTAATAAATGTTTTATGATGAGTCATGATGTTGTAATAAGTGTTAAGAGTCCTTGTGTTGTATTAATGGTAAGTCATAGGCGTGAATCGCATGTTTACAAAACGCACTGGTTTTTTTCTGTCTTTCAATTTCATTGATAGCAGAAGAGCCTGACTCTATGGGGGCGCTAGCACTTGACTAATAGAATATCAAGTCAAAGGGCCTGAACAATGTAATAGGCTGCTACCATAGGCTCGCTTTGCTTCTTCAAGCTCCGCCCCTTATTGAAGACTAAAGTGGCATTAATATGCTTGCGTTACCAATGATGCAATCTTGCTTATCTTTTCTTTCCCTTATGCATAAAAAGGCAGACTAGCCTTAAGCAATCATGCGTTTGTGTGCTTAAACAGTTTTCCCTTTTTCTCTTCAAATTTCCATTACATATTATAAATCTTAGACTAATAAGATAGGATATATCTTGATGTCATGCTCTGCGCTCGCCTTCATGAAGATTTTGTGGATAAGAAATTGAGGTCATAAAGCCTTATGTTCGAAGTGAGGGTGTAGATGGATGTTAAAAATCGATCCCAACATTTTTACATACCCCTTTTATGGTGGCAACTCCTAAATGAATTAAATTGCATGTTTAATTAATTAAATCAAAATCTTAAAGTTGCCATTGGTATGACCTTGTAATAGTCTACGCTAAATGTTCCTTTGTGATTCATTAGTTTTCTTTTAATGGTTCACATCTGAAAATGTCGCGATAAATCCGAAGATCCAGTTCTTGATAGACCATAGAACTACCGAAAATAAACAAACCCTTCATCACAATTTTTCTCCTCCAACACAATTATTTGTCGCATCAAATCACCAAAGTTGGATACTATAAATTATTCGAGTTTCACACAGACACATGCCCAGAAACTTGATCTTATTGTCCTAGGAGAAGAACGCTAACGACAAGGGGAACGAAATGCTCGCAGTGTCCTATTGAAGGGAGATTTCCGCGTCTACCGAGAGAGTGCTTTCTGCGTTCTCAGGATCACGACGAAAGTAGAAAAGGAAACCACAGATTACAACGGCGACGACAACTATGCCGACGATGACCCATCCCGGAGTATCCCACCATGAAATGTTCTCGTCGTCGGACGAGACCGAATTCGGGACAAATGAAGAGGGGAAGCACGGGCAACCTGAACAATTTTGTGAACAGTTATAGTTCTCCGTCAAGAAAGTCCTGCGTAGTTAAATGCAAGTGATGAGTTCACAAACATATTTTGAAGCATCAATTCACACAAGAAAATAAGTAGTTGTTCAAAAGGAGGGTGCTTTATTAGAAAAGAAACACTATTTTGATCACATAAACCCAGAAGTTTATATGACGCGAGCGCGAGAATGAGATGATTGATAAGGGAATGAAGTAGTATGCAGTATAAACCAAAGAGTTGAAGGAGGTGCTTGCGTGTACCTCATCAAGAAGAACCGAGGCGTGTGGTGTTATTGGTAATTCTTACACTACCAGCCAAGAAGTACGAGTTTTCATTAGGTGGCCTCTCATTATAATGGCTATCTTCTGTCCTCCATTATTGGTGGCGGTTTTTGGTATGGAAAACTGGTCGACATTGGCATGGACACTTGTCCTTTTACGTTACATCACGGGCATTGACGTGGATAATTTTTATTTGTGATTTCGGTGTCCAAGTTACTATGCAAATATGGAATACATGTTGATTCAAGCACATAAGCTTTAGTTCATGTCCATTTCGACACTTAGTTAATTTTCTTAGTTTTTTTTTTTGTGTCTTAAAATAGTTAAAAAAAAATTAAAAAGTATTTTTAGGTACCATGCACGCTCACAAATAGATTTGTTTTCTTAATATCGCACTGCACTTTCTATTGCATTTTTTAGATTTATTTTTCACATGCGACAGTTCATTTTAGGAATGTAATTTATTTAGTAGATGGTCATGACATATCATACATTCACATTCCTATTTGAGCATCAAGCATCTCTTGGAGTGCTTATATCGAATTTACATTTATAGCTCACGGGGTTTCGTCCCGGGCCTTAATAACCAGGTTTTGCTTAATTTTGCCCGATACCACTCGTGTCCTTTATTTTTCTTGTCATTCATTTCTTTTATTAGCTTTCTATTGTAATCGCTGGCTTGTTTATTTTTGTTACTTGAGTGACTATGCATAATCACTTTTTATATGTTTAGAGGATTTAAGGAATAAAAATTGGTGAAGTTCACATGTAAATTGTTTTCATACTCAAAGATCTGATGCAACTAAAACGATTGTGAATCTTTAGTTCATAGAAGTGAAATGTACTCCCGCATCCTACTTGGATTGTTAATTTATTTATCATAAATTAGTGGTGTCTCTAAGACAATTGCATAATTAGATTGAAAAATCAAATTACAATTCATAGGACTTAGAAGTGCCCATGCTAAGTATAGACGATCTATGATTTTGCATCATTCAATTACCACGTATGGTAATTTATTTATCTGATGACAACAACGCGATCACATGGACAGCATGGCGGCGACGGTGTGTCACACGGATAGCACGGTAGCAACAGCATATCACACGGACAGCAAGGCGGCAGCAGCATTGGCGTCCACGTCAATGTCGGCGTCGGCATCCCAATCGGCGTTGACCACAGCATTCCCGTCTGCGTCGGTGATGGCATCCGCGTCGGCGACGGCGTCTGCGTCGGCGTTGACGTTTGTGTCATCGTCGGCGGCTTCGGCTTCAGCTTCGGCGTCGGCTTCGGCGTCGGCACTAGGCTTATTTTTCGAATATTAAGCTTCCATGTGATTCTATCCCGAGACACCGGCGTCTACGACGACAACAACGATGACCACGCTGACGGTGATCCACCTCGAAGTCTCCCGGCACGCAGCAATCTTGCTTTCCAAAGATACAGAAACTGGAACGTCCCCTGCTGATGGAGGAGGGAAGTACTGGAAACCCGGGCAACCTTGTGGACAGTTACTGCTCTCCATCAGGAAAACCCTCTTGCAGTTCAATGCAAGCGGTGAGTCTACAGACATTTTTTGAAGCATCGTTCATACCAAAAAAATTAGATGTTACCTTATCAGAAAAGAAAACTTTTTTTTTTTCATGATAGATCGGGAAGATTATATGACCTGAGCGCGAGATCAAGATAATTGAAGATTAAATAGCGAGACGTAATATAATAAATCTAAGAGTCAAATAAAATGCTTGCACGTACCTTTGCAAGAACAACTGAGCAAACTTGGGACTGATGTTATCGCTACAATCCTATACAACTTGCAAAGAAATGTGAATTCCACTGGGTGGTGGCCTCTCGTTATAATGGCTTTCTGGTCCCTAGAGTGTGCTTTGGTCAATAATTTTTTTGCTTTTTTAACGTGAGGATGTACGTAAGAAGGGATGATTAAACAACATGACAAAAGAATTGGGGAAATTTCATATCACGTACCAAATAGTCATGATTTGATAATGCTAGTACGAATACCTAGAGGGGGTGAATAGGTTTATGAAAATTTTCTTGCAGTTTGCGCAATACTTAAACAGATGAAGGATTAAAAAACAATCGTAAGACTGAGTAAAAGAAAGAGAGAATTAAACACGAGGTTTATAGTGGTTCGGCTTGATTCAAGCCTACGTCCACTCTTTCGCACCGACAGCCGATTGGCTGGATTCCACTATGAACAAAGAGATGTTACAGTGTTGATCTTCCTTGATCTCTCGATGTAGATGATCTACTACACTCGCTCAAGGTATCACCAAGTACAACTACTCTCTGTGTATACAATTTCGCTTGAACAGTCTCGACTAACAATCAAGGTTCTTCGGACTCTGAATTTATCTATCGATCACACACTTAAAACAACTAGAACGTCTTCCTTTTATACTCCTTTATGCCATCATAGCCGTTGGCACTTACCAAAGGAATTCCTCCAATCTACCCGTTGGACGGAATCAATTAAGAAGATCATCCGAGCTATTTAAGGAATCGATGATAGCCCATCAATCTGTTCGCCCATACAATCAGGATTTTGGTTTCAAGAATAGAACATTCCAAGAATGTTTCGTCGACCATCAGATCTTCAATTGATCTTAGATAAGAATCAAAAGAATCCGAAATGATTATCCAACCAAGGATCTATTCCGAGGATTGGATCAAATCCCCAACCATATACTTCGGCTTCGGATATCCTACGCAGCTGGATTAGAAAGACTGTCAGTGAGAATAATCTTGAGTCTTGAGTTTTGAGTCTTGAGTCTTGAGTCTTGAGATTACAAAGTCTTGAGACTTTAAACCAATGATATCAAGACTAGGACTGATAGAAATGTTTTGTCAGCTTCAAAATCTTCTCGGAAAGATTTCTCCAACAATCTCCCCCTTTTTGATGGTGACAAAACTTTCTTGTAGATTTGAACAACTTTGACCTGCAAAAATATTTCTCAAGCAATATGGCTAACTCATAAAGATTAATAAACAACCAGACTCTGCATCCACAGCAAAATTGGTTAGTCTTTCATGAGTAATACCATATAACAATACTTAATATAAATGCAACTAGGCAAGCATCAAATTCCATTCAGTCTCACACTCAAGTTCAAGTTCTCAAGTCATACATAAACCAGTAAAAATCAAAGTTTAAAATAATGTTTGTTTGTTCAAATTGGTTCTCCCCCTTTTTGTCATCATTTAAAAAGAGGGTGAGAAAGGAATCATGTCTGCTTGGGAATGCGCACGATCTGGAATTCTCCCATTGACTGGACTACGCCTTCTAGCCTCTTCAAGTCCTCCCTTAGATGAGCTACCTCCTCTCCTTTGGCATTGGTTTGAATTTGCAGAGCAAGGTCTTTCATCTTTTCCTCCGGTTTACTGAAGATGCTTGTCCAGCATTTTTCATGACTTGAATTTCACATTCCGAGCATATATTTGTCCACGCATTTCCAGAAGAATATCCATGATACGACGAAAATCTGCAGAATTCTCTGTCCAGTATATGCATCAGCTTTTTCAGATGGAGTAAATGTGTACGATGGCGCTTACGTATAGTCTTGCAGATTTGGTGTAGATGTATCACCTTCTTCGGCAATTGAGAAACCTGAAATTCTTCGGGTCTTCTGGAGATTGTCTTGGACCTTCACTATCTGCAGCATGAGGTGTAGACCTTTCATGCTCGCCAACTCCCCTGTCTCAAGTACATCCAAAGGGGAAGAGTGATGATCTTTCTCTAGATTTCTTTTCTCTCCAGATTCAGCAGCAGACTTTTCTTTCTCTTCTTCATCTTCTTTCTCTTTCTCTCTCTCGTTCTTCTTCTTCTTCTTCCTCTTCGATTTGCTCTTCTTCTTCTCTCTCTCTTTTCTTCGAACTTCGAGGGCTGAGACACAAACGTCTTGTTCTTGTCAAAGCAGGAATAGTAGGATCTTCATCCTCTTCATCTTCATCCTCCAAGATGAGAGATCTTTTCTTCTTTTTCAATGGGGCTCCAATGGCCTCCTTTCCTTTTCTCTTTGAAGCGATACGAACAGGAGATTTCACTCTGAATTTCTCCATTGCCTTGGAAAGTTCTTTCGGACGCATCTTCGATAACATCTTCAAACCTATCACCATCTTATCACATGGTTGAATACAAAGTGTTTGAGGCGGTTCAATATTCATGTGTCTGAAGATCTTGGTCACCGACCAGGATAAGGCAATTGTCCTTTGTCTTTCGACATTGCTCTACATATGGAAGAGAATAGTGTGCGGGAGAGAGAACTTTCGTCTGAGTTGATCGCATACATCAACTTTGCTTCAGAATGAGACACAGGTAGTCTTTGACGTAGACTTTGGTCTAAGACAATTGATTACAATCTTATGAAGCAGAATGTTGATAGCATTCATCCTGGAATAGGTAATTTTCTTCTCTGCGTCCCTATCTTTGACAAGTTCCAGAGTAATACGAGCAGGTGAGACTTTGATTGGAAGATAACGTCCTCGTTCAACTCCAATTATATCAGCCAACAAATTCACATCTACCACGTAGACTTTGTCTAGCACACTAAATGATATTCTATTCGCATCCGAAAGCTAAGATTTGAATAGAAATAAGCGGTCGATGAGCATACCCGTCTGTTGAGTCAGAGCAAAAATTCTCAAGTTGAAACAAATTCAACTTTTCTCTTAAGTTTATGTTGATGGCGTCCAGGAAGTCAAAATCGACACTTCTAGGGTTTATCACCCCTCTTTTCATTAGCCTTGAAAACACTTTTTCTTGATCCTTGGATTTGAACAAATCCATCTGATTTCCTTTCACCTTTGCTGCCACTCCCATTTTCGGTTGAAATTCAAGGAACATTCTGTCATCATCGTTCCCTTCAATTAAATTTTGTCCTTTCATAAGAGGATCACTTGGAATGTTCGCAAGTGCTTCCTCTGCTGTTCCTTTCGGGCAATTCCCAATTCCTCCATTTTCTTCAGAAAACGATACTCATTCCCATAATCTTTGTCCTTAAGGAAGTCATCTATAAACTTCAACGAAGAACCTGCGCTTTTCAACGCACGATAAAGTTTATACATAAAGGAGGGCTTTTGGACTCTTACTCGGGTCAGCATCCTCGATTATCTCTTCTTCCAAAGAATGACTTGCACCTTGTGGGGCGGGGAGGCGTTGAATGACGTGGATGAGAGCGAATCGGACTTTGTCGCTGACTTGTTAAGTCTTCCTCCTCAGTGAGATCGAAGTGAGTCGGTCCCTTCTCCATTCTTTGTGGTCCCCCTTGCGATTCTTGATGATTTCCTCGAAGAAGACATCTTTCTTTGTCGCTGGAAGATTCCTTCTCTTGCTTTCCCAAGAATAATGACCACTTTCTCGAAGACGAACAAGCAGTAAAAAACAGTATCGGGAGGAGAGTGCCTTTTAGGGTTTTGAAGATTGGAGAATAGAAAAACTATATATATATATATAACTCAGTTTTGAAAAGGGAAGTTCAAACGGTGTAAGGAAAGTGAACAATTTATTATTTTCAAAATCAATAACTGCCAAAATTATTCCTTTAAGCAGATAAGACTTTTAAATTTCATGCGGATTATCGAATAACGAACGAAAGATCGTACCTTTTTGAGTTTAAACGAAAATTCGTACAACTTACAGTCTTTAGCCACGAGTGTCTGAGTCTGAGGATTTAAAGTCTGAAAGATTAGAGTCTTAGAGTTGGTGAGTCTCTAGACTTTAACTTCTTCAGGCTTCAAAATGTTGAGTCTTGAACGGATAAGATTGAATTGATTTTTCTCCAAAGGCTTTGTGAATATATCCGCTAGTTGACTTTTTGAATCAACAAATTGAATCGAGATTTCTCCATTTTGAATATGATCTCGATGAAGTGATGTCGAATCTCAATATGCTTTGCTCTTGAATGAAGGATTGGATTTTTGGTGAGATTGATCGCACCGGTGTTATCACATCTGATTTCGTGCATGAGTCTTCAATCCCAAAGTCTTGTAGCTGTTGTTTTATCCAGAGAATTTGCGAACAGCAGCTTCCAAGAGCTACATACTCGCTTACGTCGTTGAGAGAGATACGGTGCTTTGCTTTCTTGAGAACCAAGACACCGTCCCGTTTCCAAGTATTTGACAAATTCCGAGATGTGCTTTTCTATCGACTCTCGCAACCGGCCAGATCTGCATCCGAGTATCCTAGAAGATTAAAGTCTCCCTTCTTGGGATACCGAGAGACCGATGCTTGAAGATGAGGCAACGTATTTGATAACACGTTTTACCGCACTTGAGATGAGATTCTCTCGGGATCTGATTGAAACCTAGCACAAATGCAAACACTCAACAAAATATCAGGTCTAGAAGCGGTAAGATAAAGAAGTGAGCCGATCATGCTCCCGTACAGCTTTTGATCTACTTTCTTCCCTTCTTCATCCTTGTCTATCTTCGAGAACATGACATTGGTATGTCAGTCTTTTTGCAATTATTCAATCCAAACCTTTTGACAAGGTCATTAGCATATTTTTCTTGATGAATAAAAGTTCCTTCCTTCATTTGTTTAATTTGAAGTCCAAGAAAGAATGTTAATTCTCCCATCATACTCATTTCAAACTCATCCTGCATAGACTTAGAAAATTTCTCGCATAGTCTTTCATTAGACGATCCAAAAATAATATCATCCACATATATTTGAACAAGTAAAAAGCTTTTGCTTTCCTTTTTGATAAACAAAGTAGTATCTACTTTACCTTTGACAAAACCATTCTTTAATAAGAATTTACTTAGTCTGTCGTACCATGCTCGAGGTGCTTGCTTTAAACCATACAAGGCCTTTTTCAGTCTAAAGACTGAATGTAGTTTCTTTGGGTCTTCGAACCCGGTGGTTGTTCCACATAGACTTCCTCATTGATGAATCCATTTAGGAATGCACTTTTGACGTCCATTTGGAATAACCTGAAATTTTTATAACAAGCAAACGCAAGTAATAGACGAATAGCTTCTAACCTTGCTCTTTGGAGCGTAAGTCTCATCATAGTCTATTCCTTCTTCTTGCGTATATCCTTTGGCCACGAGTCTTGCTTTGTTCCGTACGACTTTTCCTTCTTCATTCATCTTGTTCCTGAATACCCATTTAGTTCCAATAACGGTTTTACCTTTTGGTTTAGATGTCAATTCCCAGACATTATTGATGTTGAATTGTCTGAGTTCTTCTTGCATAGCTTCGATCCAACTTTCATCGATAAAGCTTCTTCTATGCTTTTTGGTTCGATTTCAGAAATGAGAGCCACAGCACTAGATTCTTCATGCCTTTTTGATCTGGTGCGGATTCCTTCATTCATTTCGCCAATAATGAGATCTTTAGGATGACTGGATTTATGCTTCCGATTCTTGGTTGTTCTTTCTAGATGATGATCTCTTTCTTTGTTTGAATCTTCATGTGCTTCTTGATGTTGGACTTCCAGAGACTGAGATGCTTCTTGAGTTTTAAGCATTGGAAGGTCTGGAATTGGTTCAGACTCTTCATACTGAGTCTTGCTGGATTCATCTTGCATTGAGTCTTGGAATTTAACATTCGTTGATTCCTCCACTAACCGGCTTTTCTTGTTGTAGACTCGTAGGCTTTGCTTGATGTAGAATATCCAAGAAAGATGCCTTCATCTGATCTTTCTTCAAACTTACCAACTCTATCATTTGCATTTTTCAAAATAAAACATTTGCAACCAAACACATGAAAGTATGAAACAATAGGCTCTTTACCTTTGAACAATTCATAGGGAGTTTTCTCCAAAATAGGTCTTAAAAAGACTCTATTTATAATATAGCATGCTGTTGAAACAGCTTCAGCCCAAAATCGTGAAGAAATTTTACTTTCAATTAAAAGAGTTCTAGCCATTTCTTGAAGAGATCTATTCTTTCTTTCCACAACTCCGTTTTGCTCTGGAGTATATGGAGAGGAAAACATATGATTAAAACCAGATTTATCACAAAATTTCGTAAAATCTTTATTTTCAAATTCACTTCCATGATCTGTTCTTATGCTTGAAATTGCACAACCTTTTTCATTTTGAATCTTTTTGGCAAATTTTTCAAAATACGAAAAGGTTTCGACTTACTTGAAAGAAAATATACCCAAGTAAAACGGGAATAATCATCCACAATTACTAGGCAATATTTCTTACCTCCAATGCTCTGGTTCTGGTTGGTCCGAAGAGATCCATATGAAGCAATTGAAGTACATGATTAGTAGAAACATGATTTATTTGCTTAAATGAATTTCTTACTTGCTTTCCTGAATGCATGGAGTGCATGAATCAGACTTTTGGTAAGGCAATTTAGGTAGACCTCGAACAAGCTTCTTTGATGAGATTTTGGCTAATTGTTTCATATTGACATGGCCAAGCTTTCTGTGCCATAAGACTGCTTCATCTTGAATTGAAATTAGGCATTGTGCTTCATTTGGTTTTACATCAAGAAGGTAGATATTTCCATGTCTTCGACCCATGAAAGACTGAGTTGAGTCTTTACTAATTCCAGAACACGTGCCTTCTTGAAAGGAGATCTTGAAACCAGTATCACACAATTGGCTAATGCTTAGAAGATTGTAGTTGAGTCCTTCCACTAGAGAGACATTGCTTATTGTGAGATTTCCAATTTTCACAGTTCCAAAACCCACAATGCTTCCTTTGCTGTTTCCACCAAATGAAACTTTTCCACCATTTACTTGAACAATCTTTATGAAGCAATTTGAGTCTCCTGTCATGTGTCTTGAACATCCACTGTCAAGATACCACTTAACTTTCTTTTTGACAGAGACCTGCAATCAAAGAAGAGTCTCACGCTTTCTTTGGTACCCAAATTTTCTTGGGTCCTTTGGCGTTAGTAGAATAAGCATTACTAGGCCATATTCTCTTAACAGGCTTCCAAACCATAGGACATTCTTTTCAAAATGATCCCGACTATTACACTTTGAACACTTTAGAGCACTTCTACCTACGACTTTACAAAGACTTTCTTGAAATGATTTTTGTAAGTCTCCTTTGTTGGTCTATTCTTAATTCTTTCTTTTACTTTTGGAAAATCAATTAAAGAAATTGTTTCTGCTGTCATACCCAAACCAGACTTGTTAAAGTAAGGTCTTTGGACTGAAAGAACTTTTTCAAGTTTTTCAGACCCTATTGAAAATTTCTTTGAAATATTTGATAAGTCAGTTTTTAAGAAAGCATTTTCTTTTGAAAGTTTATCTTCATTCTCCTTAAGAGTAGAAAAATTTAAGTCTAAACTTTTCACTTTTTCTTCTAAAATATTTTCCTTTTGTTTTAGAACTAAGTTTTCCTTTTTCAGTTCGGAAATTCTTTTTAGAGAAGTCTTAAGACTAAAACATAGTTCATCAATGTATTTAGAGACTTTGACAGGAATTTTATAATCACTTACCTCGAATTCACTGTCCGAGTCGATCCAGTCTCGAGTCCGATTGTGCCATCGACATAGGTTAGCATATTCCTCATCACTTTCTTCACACTCTGTATCGCTCCAAGTTTCGGCTTTGAGAGCTTTTCGAGACTTTTCAGCTTTTCCTCTTTTCTTCTTCGGGGAGAGGACAATTTGGTCTGATGTGTCCTTTCTTCTTACATTCGAAACAAACTACATCTTTGTTTGATTCCTCATTATCAACAAACTTGGTTTGCTGTTTCTGAAAACTTTGTTTCCTTGGGTTGAACCTTCTTCCTTTTCTATTCAACTTTCTGAACCTTCTAATCATAAGAGCAAGCTCCTCATCATCCAGATCTTCTTCAGAGTCTGTATCATCAGAATCATCGTTAGATTTTAATGCAATGGATTTCTTACCTCTTGGATCTTCTTCTTCATTAATTCGTTCCACTTCATAAGACTGAAGAGTTCCAATCAGCTCGTCTACGATAATGGCATAATTCTTTGCGTCTCTCTTATTGAAGTCTTTATATGATTCCAATCCTTGGAGAGTCCACGTAGTAGCTTGTTCACCTTCATAGGATCAGAAATTTTCTGTCCTTGATTCTCAAGGCCATTGACAATATCTGTAAAACGGCTAAACATGTCAGATATAGATTCTCCTTGTTTCATTTTGAAGGCTTCATATTGACCAAGGAGAATGTTGATTCTGGTCTCTTTCACTCGGTCTGTCCCTTCATAAGTGATATGTAATCTATCCCAGACTTCTTTTGCTGTATCACAAGAAGATATTCTGTTATATTCAGTTGGTGATAAAGCACAATATAAAGAGTAAATTGCTTTTGCATCGAGTGCTTGTCTCTTGTTTATCTCTTCTTGAGACATTCCGCTGGGTTCAACAATATCTTTCCCTCTTTCGGATACGATGCAGCAGTAGGAGTAATTCCTCTTTCCACCACATCCCATTCCGAGAGGATCCTTTGATCGTAGAAAAGCTTTCATCTTGTTTTTCCAGATGTTGTAATCCTTTCCATCAAAGTAGGGTGGTCTTGTATTGCTTTGCCCTTCCATCAGCCCTGGTGCTAGCATACTAGCCATGGATCTTTTACTCTGAAGTAAAACACTTCAAATAAAGTAAGAACACGAGCTCTGATACCAATTGATAATGCTAGTACGAATACCTAGAGGGGGTGAATAGGTTTATGAAAATTTTCTTGCAGTTTGCGCAATACTTAAACAGATGAAGGATTAAAAAACAATCGTAAGACGAGTAAAAGAAAGAGAGAATTAAACACGAGGTTTATAGTGGTTCGCTTGATTCAAGCCTACGTCCACTCTTTCGCACCGACAGCCGATTGGCTGGATTCCACTATGAACAAAGAGATGTTACGGTGTTGATCTTCCTTGATCTCTCGATGTAGATGATCTACTACACTCGCTCAAGGTATCACCAAGTACAACTACTCTCTGTGTATACAATTTCGCTTGAACAGTCTCGACTAACAATCAAGGTTCTTCGACTGGAATTTATCTATCGATCACACACTTAAAACAACTAGAACGTCTTCCTTTTATACTCCTTTATGCCATCATAGCCGTTGGCACTTACCAAAGGAATTCCTCCAATCTACCCGTTGGACGGAATCAATTAAGAAGATCATCCGAGCTATTTAAGGAATCGATGATAGCCCATCAATCTCGTTCGCCCATACAATCGGGATTTTGGTTTCCAAGAATAGAACATTCCAAGAATGTTTCGTCGACCATCAGATCTTCAATTGATCTTAGATAAGAATCAAAAGAATCCGAAATGATTATCCAACCAAGGGATCTATTCCAGAGGATTGGATCAAATCCCCAACCATATACTTCGGCTTCGGATATCCTACGCAGCTGGATTAGAAAGACTGTCAGTGAGAATAATCTTGAGTCTTGAGTTTTGAGTCTTGAGTCTTGAGTCTTGAGATTACAAAGTCTTGAGACTTTAAACCAATGATATCAAGACTAGACGATAGAAATGTTTTGTCGGCTTCAAAATCTTCTGGAAAGATTTCTCCAACAATCTCTCTGCTTCTTCCCTTAGGTCCAATTTTTTTTGTTGGCTTTCTTAGTTCTCCATTTTCCTTTTAATCTTTTTCTCACACCACTTATCCTCAAAAAATATTAATACTGTCATTTTGGATCCACATCAGATTTTTAATGTGGATTTGGAATAGAACCGCGATGGAAAGTATGTATATCACACATATACAAATTTAAGGTTTATTGATGACATAAAGAAAGTTTAAGGCATTAGTGTTATAGTGAGTATAATTTAAGATTTATAGAGACATTTTTTATTTTTTTTATTTTTAGTTTGTGGGATTTTTTTTTTTTATAATCAAGCTCCCGTCTCTGACCTATGAATTATCGTATGGAAAAATGTTCTTATTTCTTTGGAGTGCACGACATGCTCTCCTGGGGCGAGGCAAATCTCGGCCACCGCTACTTTCTGTTTCATGCCCCGTTAAGTGGGCCCCATGCTACCCAAGGTCGAGGACAGAAAGCAAAATTGAGTTTTTCCCCCTTCCTGAAAAGCTTCAAGGAAATTTAATAAATAAAAGTAAAGGTCATATACGAACCAGAAGAAGAGACAACTTTTTCCTAAAATTTCAGGTTTAACCGAGGTCGGACGATATTTGGGAATAGTGGTAAAAAATTCTTAAACTTATTATTACTACCAGTTCAATTCTAAAATTTTTAATTAGACTAATTTAGTTCTAAATCTTTTCATGTTGATACAATTCAGTCATCTTGCTAATTTAAGTAAAAAAAATGATAAGGTGTACATTGGCCTTCCCACATAACGTTGTCGGCACTGACGTGGGCATTTTAATAATACTTTAATGTTTTTTTTTTAATTTTTAAAATAATTTTTTGGCCCTCCCTTTTCTTTGCTTTTTCTTTTTGCTGGTGCCCATTGCTAGCCATTGACCATAGCTATGGCTAGCAAGTGTTGGCCTCACTTGCGGTTGGCAATGTGGTTGGCCTCACTGGGCTACTCTTAAGTCAAAGCTAGCGCTGGCCGTCCAAGCATGGCTAGGCAAGGCCTCCTCGCCAGATCTAGCGATCGACAATGGCCTAGGCGGGGTTTGTTGGGCTTTGCCCTCACCTATGCGAGCCTTGGCGAGGCCAACCCTCACTCGGGCGAGGCATGGCAAGGCCGCCCTAGCCTAGGTGATAGTTGGCCTCACTAGATCTGGTGAGTGGCCCTTGCGTGGTTGTGCTTAGATGGCTAGCGCTTGCCCTCGCCTAGGGGTAGCTTGGCGAGGCCGACCATTGCCTGCGACTGGTGAGAGCGACCCAAGTTAGGCCGGCCCTTGCCGACCATGGCTATGGCTGGCGACTAGCGATGGCCACAAGCAAAAAGAAAAAAAAAAACAAAGAAGAGGGAGAGGGAAAAATAAAAAAAGAAAAAAATATATTTTAAAAATTCAAAAAAATTAAAATATTATTAAAAATGTCCACATCAATATCGGCCATATTACGTAGAACGACCAACGTCCACATTAACAATTTTCGACATAAATTGGCTAGATGGACTAAATCGATATCAATGTGAAAATGTTTAGGATTAAATTAGTCTCATCAAAAATGTCTATGACTAAATTGATACTAATGTAATAAGTTTATGAATTTTTTGGTACTTTTCTCAATGATGTTCAATATAATATAGCCACAAAACAAAGGAGTACCTTTTCTTATTCGTGAAATTATTTTGTAGGGAAAGTTGCACATAAGAATGATAGAATTGTAGCAAGTGCTTCTTTGGACGTAAGTTCTAGGTAGAGAAGACAAAAAGAGGGAAAATTGTCCAAAAAGTTATAAATCTTTTGCACATTTGCCAATTTAGTTTTAAGCATTTCAAATTTTCCAATTGAGTATTAGACTTTTTCATCTTTTGCTAATTAAGTTCGTTAGGCCAATAGGCCAATTCTAGCTGAAAATTGCATATGTGAATGCTGGTAATCCTATATGGTAAGGTCGACGTTAATATGGATAATTTCTAATAAATATTTTAATTTTTGTTTATTTATTCTATCTTTTCTTTTCTTGATCTTCCCTTCTTCCTCCTCTAGCCAACCTCATGGTGGTTGGATGAGGCTCCCTTGAGACTAGCAAGGTTGTCAGCTCTTGTTTGGCCAGTCGTGGCCATGGCTAAGGCCAAAATTGAACCGGCTAGAGGAGAAAGAAGAAGAGGACAAAAAAAAAAAAAGGAAAATCTTATAAAATTATTAATAAATTTAAAAAATTAAATAAAAAAATTTAGTGTGTAACAAATGCATTTCTATTCTGGAAATAGAAATTTTATGTAGTTACCAAATACCTTCAAATTCTTAGAAACTCATTTAAAAAATAAAATCTAGAAAAAAATTATTTCCGCAAACATAATAGTTATCAAACGGCTCGTAGGGTGCGTATGACAAAATTTTTCTTCCATTGAAATAGGTTGTTAACAGAAATTGATTTCTTAATTTCTATTTCAGAAATAAGTATTTTGTAAAAGTAGAGAGTAAAGGAGGTTCGAGAAGTTAAAAATGTTAGCTTTTGACTTCGGTTTCGCTCCCTGCCATACCATCCATGTTTCTCTGCCATCACTAATCCTTGTTTACAACGCATCTCCATTATCATTAGAGGAAAAACAACCAAAAACCCTAAATTATGTTTACATGACATATTTATCTCAAAATTTATTTTGTGACGCACAAAAAACCCAAAAGTTATACTTATATAACATAATAATTTAGTAAGACACATTTATGGAACACTAAAAACCTTAAACTTATATCCCTACGAGACATTTATCTCAAAACTTGGGATAAATATGTCGCATGAGTATAACTTTGGGGTTTTTGGTATCACCAAAAAATAATTTGGGATAAAAGTGTCACATGAGTATAAATTTAGGGTTTTTTTGTATCATATTTAATGTAAGTGTGTCACACAAAATAAGTTTGAGATTTTTTGTGTTACAAAAAAAATTGGGATAAATGTGTCACAATAAGCAAAATTAAGGATTTTTTTGTGATTTTTTCCCTTATTATTATTGCTATTTCAAGAGATAAGTTGATGTCTAGCTAGAGATCTGGAATTAGTCGTGACTTGAAAATCTTGCTATTATTGAATCTTTTCCTGCTGAATTTATGAAATGTAAATCGTGCGAGGGGAAAAAACAAAATCACTTATCCGAAATTCATAGTCCAATTATAAGTGCGGGAAAAAAAACACCATGCTTTTACTGAAGTCGAATATGCATAAAATTGGAATCCCATCTCTTCTTAGTACGAGAGTATCCTAATCCAATTCCAATTCCAATTCAAAAACCCAATTAATTAAAATAACAAGAGTTAATTCAAGGAGAGAAGAGTATAGGGCATGTTATTTAGCACTTTTCTTTAACCCATCATAATAATGGAGAGGCACCTTTCCCTTTTCTGATGTGCACAAATGAACCATGACGACTTCAGTCGCTACGATTTTAAATATTAGCAGATGCTTGCATTAGGTTTACTCTAACTTCGGAGGAACACAAAAACATCATCTTAGAAGGAGGAAGAGTGACATCCTACCGGGGGCAAAATAAATAGATAATAGTTGAAAAAAAGTTGAATTTTAATCTGAAGGCATCTTGATGAACTATTTATAAATGAATGGCTTTAACAAAAATTATGGTGGAAATTGCAGCTACCTAATTTCATAAATAGAGACTGAGAATTAGGATGTGTTTGCTAACTATTCTGTTTTCAAAAACAATTTCTTATCATAAATAATTTTTATTTTTATTTTGATCCGAGAGTAATTTCTTATCATAAGTGAGCCGAGTTATTCAGATGAGTGTCTTTAAAGGCCCACGGATGGACCATGCAATGAAATGGTTATCAGAGAAAGCATTTCACCCTTTTAAACCCAAGACATTAGGCCCCTTGTCTCTGCTGCCTTTTGAGCTTGCTTTGAAATGGGCTTTAGTCCACAAACATGTTTTTTTCTTTATTTTACAAAAAGTCCATAGACCTATGTTGACACCTAATTTTAAAAAAAATAAAATTGCAATTTGAACAAATAAAAAGAAAAAAATGAAAAATAAGGGAAGGATTAATTTGATTTGATTATGAATGGAATGTGGAAATTCTGATATGGAAGCAAATTCTTAATCAAAGAAATCAGATGAATAAAAAAGTAAGAAGTTTGATAAAAGGGAATGAATCGGAATATTCAACGAAAAATCAAAGATTTTGCATGAATTAGGGAAATGGAAAAAGGAAGCTCGAAATTGCCATAGGAGAGTGGTCGGAATCACTATAAAAGGAGACAAAAAATTTTCGAAAAAAAAAAGGAGGTGAGTTCGAAAAATTTTAGAGGCGAAGTGAGAGAAGAATTCGTGAAGGAAAAGAGAAAATTTCATCTTTTGTGGATTTTTTGTATTTCTTTTGTTCATTCTTCAAAGTCAAAAAAAAAAAAAAAAAAAAGAGGGAAGGAGAGAAAAGATGTGAGGGCAGAGGGAGAAGTGACGTACAACAGAGAGGGAAAAAAAGAAAAAAAAAGGGTTCATATCCCGGAAAACCCCAAACTGGTACACTCGTGACAAATTCACCCAAACTATTTTTTTGACCACCAAAAACCCCAAATTGGTATACCTTTGACAAATTTATCCCAAACTAGTACACTTGTGACAAATTTACCCTATGTTAGTTTTCGTTAAATTTTATTCTCAAATTATTAAGTTAAATGGCACGTGACAGTTGACCGGTATACGAATTTAGGATTTTATGCTCCGTTTGTCATCGTTTACAATTTTTTTGATTTTTTTATGATATTAATCCAATTTAGCATAGGGTATATTTGTCACAAATTTACCATTTTGGGGTTTTTTACAGTCGAATAAATTAGTTTGGGGTAAATTTGTCATAAAAGTACCAGTTTAGGGTTTTTTATAGTCAATCGGGGTAAATTTGTCACAGGTATACCAGTTTGGGGTTTTTCATGGTCAAAAAAATAGTTTGTGGTAAATTTGTCACAAGTGTACTAGTTTGGGGTTTTTCAAGGTATTAACCCAAAAGAAAAATGGACTGTTCACTGTCTTCTTGGTGGAAGCCTCCCGACGCCCCCTCCCTTTGTTCGCTGCTGGCATGCTGCCCAGGCTGCTGGGGCTGAGCTCCTTCGCCGCCGGCCTCTTCGCGCCACCACCGTGCCAGCACCACCCAACACTGGCAGCTGAGCCACCAGCCGTCACCACATATTGCCAGCGTTTCTGTTCGTGTGCTCGCCGCTGCCCCTGCACTGTCTATAATTAGCCAAGCTAGACGCCCCAATTTTCCTCCGCTCGTCCGCTTCATCGCCGCCGCGCCTGACGCCGTTGCCGCGCCCACGCCTCCGTTTGAGTCCTGCTTCGAACGCGCCTCTGCAGACGCCAGACATCGCTGCAACGACCTGCAGTAGCCCGCGACCCGCTCACCCATCGCGGCTACTGGTCACCTCTGCCAGAACCCTCCATCGCCCGCGAGCCCGCGTCGCTGCTACTGTCCAGAGGCTGCCGCGCTACTGCAGCCATCGTCCGACGCTCCCATCTGCAGATCCTGAAGCACCAACGTCACCCGCGTCCACAGCCCCCCTGACTCGCCACCATCCTTGTTCCGGCGAACCCGCACCACCGACGTTGCTATACCATAGGAGCACCGTCTGTGACATCGTAGTAGCCAACTGTTGACTCTGTTCGACGCAATCCGCAACAGCTCGCGCTGCCTCCGCGTCGCTCATCATAACGCATTTGCTCCTCACGTGCGCCTACACCGACCCCGCAGCGCTGCAATCCCGTGCCCTCGATGTTAAGCAAGCCACCCCTCCACTCGATCGCTCGTGTCACAGCCGCTCCACCAGCAGCACCATCGCACGGAAGCATTGAGTCTTAGGTGGTTTATTTTTATTTTTATTTTATTTTATTTTATTTTACTTTATTTATTTTAAGTTTCATTATTATTGGAGTGCGGATTGTCAATGTTAATAGTTGTGCATTTTGTAGGCATTATCCTCTAGGATTTTGTTCGAAATTATTATAATTATTAATTTAATCCTAGAGATTTCAGATTATTTTTTTAATTATATTAATTTTTGGGCTTTTTGGTAAAATTTTAATTGTTAAATCATTATAATTATTAATTTGATATGTAAGACTTCGGATCAAATTTTTAATTACTTTGATCTCTTTGTTGTGATAATTAGGGTTAGGATAATCGTAAATTTGACCTATGAGACAACAGGTTATTTTTTTCGATTATTTTAATCAATTATTTTGTTGATAGTTTAGATTTAAGATTTATTTAAAGATTACTTATCTTTTTTAAAAAAACTAAAAAAAATTTAAAAAAAAAATCAAAAAATCAAAATTCTGCATGAGGATATAGGTTTTGTAAATCGACATCTAGGTTTAGTAAATTAGAAATTTTTTAGGATTACATTCTTAGGATTGCATTTTTAGAAATAAGTTAGGGTTGGACCTAAATAATTTTTTTAGGGTTTTAGATAATGTTCGCACATTTTAATTATCTCATTTTTCAAAAAAAAAAGTTTTCTAAGATAAGATAGGGTTTAAGTCGAATTAATCCCTAGAATAAATTAGAAAATTATCCCTTTTTAGATAGATTAATTAGGATATTTATAAATTCTGAATTTCGATAAAAAAATCCAAAAATACTAGGTACATGTTAATTAGTTTGCAAAATAGGATTATTTAATCAGAATTTGTTCATTAGTGAAGTTAGGTCATGAGGTGCATAATAACTAGTTTGCATAATAGGCCCATTTTATTAGAATTTGCATATTAATAAGATTAAGTCATTTAGTTAAGAAATGCATTTTTATAAAAGAATTCTAATTTTCAAGAAAACGCAAAAAAAATTATTTGCTTTGTGAGATGCAATTTATTTATTGAATGCTTGAGCATCTGTGTGATCACCTTTTTGCATAATAGTGATTTAGGTTAAAATAAATCCAAGTTGCCTGCAAAAATATTTTGAAAATTAAAAGAAATGGTATCGAAAGGGCACTAGAAAATTCTAGTGTAAGCAAGTCCCCGTACCCTTAGTTTCTGGTTCGTAGGAGTAAAATAATTCTCCCATTAATTTACTTAGGTGTCTAATCAACCTACCATAAACCGATTAGTGGCGACTCCTAGTTAATAGTTGAACCTTAAGTCGCGAATTGGTATGGGCTTGGGAGAGCCTGAGCTAAGTTTAAAAATTAACTAGTCCATTAACCTAGTTTTAGGTGATGCACCCAAAATTTAGGTCGCTATAGCTTGGCGACTCCACTGGGTACTTGTGTTAAAACACTTAGTGGACTTAGGCTAATTTTTCTTTTTCTTTAAAAAAAAAATGTTTTTGTTTGGCAACGAGGACATTAGGTACGTCCCTAACCTTTCTAAGGTGTTAAATGTTCTTGCAGATGGGAGGTATAAGGGGAGTAGTCTTTGCTAATCCTTGTTTTGCAGGAAGGAGTGGGGATGAATAATTTATTTTCCCCAGATTTAGAAGTGTTGTTTGCATTTAAACCGTTGTGCATGTTTTACTGCTTTTAGCTCTACACTATTGCACACACAATCTGCAGTCGCACCTAGGCCGCGATAGGATTTCTAGGATGGTGTTGAGAATGATACTTCCTCAAAAGACTGCTATGTAGAGGTTGTTGACATTCTCTTCCCCGAAAGTCTTTTCATGGTGTCGAATGTGTTTGTCCATATTCGCGAGACTGTGTGACTATTGGACCATCCATTCAACTAAGCTAGAGTTAGGGGGACCTAACACGTTAATGCGAGACTGCAACGATCTAATCATCCTCTTAGCTCCACTTTGCTAAGCCTGTCTAGAGTAGAAATCGAGCCTCACATCTCATGTGCATGTCTATGTGATTGCTGTCGATTTTTCTTGGTGAAGTAAGTTTTCTATCCCTATACCATGCAATTTATTTTGTCGTGCTTTTAGTCTGTCCATGACAATTTAGGTCAAGCATTGATTTAACTCCTTTATCAATTAGAGATGAAATGAGAAAATTGTCATGCAATGAATCATTTTTGAAAAAAAAAACTTTGGAAAATTTGTTTTCAATTCATGTCTAGGAAATTTGATCTTGCTAGGGTGTCTATTTTTCTAGCCTTTTTTTTTAGGAAATTCCTTTATTGTACAAAATTTTCATAAAAAAAATGAAAATGAAAAATGAAAAAAAAATCAGATCATTGTCATGGATTGGCTATCTATTTACACTCCGTGCTTATTTTGTTCATTTCTTCAAAATAGGTGACAACGAAGCCGCCACATTCATCCATTATTACACGATTAAGAGCTAGAATGGCTGTTTAAGCTGAAATGCGTGATCGCATGTCCTTCGTGGAAGATCAACTCAAACAGTTAGCCGCCTCCATGCAGCTTATAACAGCTCAACTTCAATCCCTTCAGGTGAATCCAAATCCTCCACCCTTTCTCCCTGAGATAGTAGTCCCAAGGAACAGGGCCCAAATGAGCAATGACGAAATGCCTGAGCTAGAAGATGACCTGGTCCTTGTTGGAAAAGCCAAGCCTGATAGCGTTCCCAAGACAGAGTAGGATGAGCGCGTTGCTAAGCTGGAAGAGAAAGTGAGACATCTGCAAGACTCACAAAGCTCGCTTTCGTTTGACCTCTCAGTTTATGAGAAGGTTCACATGCCAAGCAAGTTCAAAATGCCAGAGTTTGAGAAGTATGATGGTACTTCCTGCCCAAAATCTCATTTGCAGATGTACCACCTACACATGGCCCAGCATGTCAAAAATGAGCCCCTCATGATCCAATCATTCCATGCGAGTTTGACTGGACTCGCACTAAACTGGTACGTAATGAAGAATGTCAATCTTCTCGACACTTGGAATGAATTGACTGACGCATTTCTCAAGCAATATAAGTTCAATATGGACATTGCACCTTCCCGAGAAGATCTTGAGAGGATGGAGAAGAAGATGAGCGAATCATTTAAGGAGTATGCCGTGAGATGGCGAAATCTGGTAGCTCAAATCACTCCTGAGCCTACTGATAAAGAATTGATGAAATTGTTCATCAAGACTCTCCCATTTGAGTTCCGTAACCGGATGGCTAGCACATACATCGAAGACTTCAACCAACTTGTTCCTGTAACAGAACAAATTGAGATGGGGATAAGAGAAGGGTGGTTTACTGAGCCATCTAACAAAAGGTTTTCTACCAAGAAAGAGAAGGACCTTGAAGCTGAGATTAATATGACCTATTCTTAACCAAATCGTGGTCGCACCCCAGTAATTAAGGTTTCTACTAAGCAACAAGGTGGAGAACATCAGCTCCCTGGTCGACGACGTAGTGTTAGAAGATAGTTCACACCTCTTCCTGGACCCCTATCCAAAGTTTTGTTTGTCCTCCAAAAGAAGGGATTACTCTCTACTAAGCCAAAGCGACCAAATCCCGAGCATTAGCCTACATATAATCCCACTGAAAAGTGTGACTATCACATGGGAGAGGTTGGTCACTCCACTGATGATTGCTATGTTTTGAGGCATAAGGTCCAAGACCTCTTGGATACAAAGGCGTTTTCTTTCAGCAGTAATCAGAAAAATCCTTCACCCAACCACGATGGAGGCACAAACGCTGTCACTGAGTGAAGAAGTTCTTATCTTCTAGAACTTCAAGTTTTTCAGGATTTCCTGCTTGCTGAGATTTCAATTATTGCTTTTGTGTCTAGGGTTTGTTTGTTTGCATTCCAATAATGTAATTCATTTGATTATATTCAATGAAATTACAATTTTATTTCCAATTTTGAGGACATAATGAGGCAAACCAAACTAGCCCGATGACGATATCCAACAATGAAAAAAAAATGTCATCCAAGGAGAATTCTGAGGACTGGGCTTCTTTATGCTTCCTCATAAATAAATAAATAAAACATTATTTTTGGAGCCATTTCCAAAAGCATGCATTAGGTTAGCTTTGTTAAATTTTCTGACTCATTTACTTCATGTTTCAGATCATTACTTTTTCGGTTTGACAATAAGGCCTTCGAAAAAGGGCCCACCAAGTTGCAATTGGCCCAATTGTCAAGGACACATTTCTAAGCAATTAATGTGACAGATTGGGGGCATGACAGATTTTGGTAATGACTCAATTGAGATAAGATCTTAGCCCAAGCCAAAAATGGATATTCCATCTACTCTTACTTTGATGTTACATAGTATCATATTCATGCACGTTCTCTTGTGTAGGGGCAAAAGTGGATTTTCAGTCTTGAATGATAAGGACAATCCAAAGACATCAACTGCTGAGGCAATCCCATTGTAGAGGAATCCTTGAATGAATGCTTAAAACTATTTTGCAGTGTGGAAACTGTTTGTTTTGAAGTTGATAATTTTTCATGCCTAAAATAGGATTTTGCATGATGACTCTTAGCCACCAATTTCACTAAAGAACATCAAGATGGACTAATTTAATGATGTGGAATTGATTGAGAATACTAAATGAGATAGGTCGAGATGATGGAAAGAAAACCTTATCCTATACACAGTCCCTTACACATACACTTGTGAGATGAGTGTAGGAAGGTTCAAATGCACAAGGTAAAGAGTTATCTCGCAAAAGGTATGTCAATCAAAATGATGAGAGGCAATTTATTTCTCTATCCCAAACACTACAGGTGATCCATTGCTTAACCCCTTTGAGCCTTATACACTTGTGATTTTTTTTTTCAAATTACCCCTGTCAAGAATCACCCCCACATTGGGGCAAATGGGAGATAAAATGGCATCATGAGGTGAGGAAAATGAATTGAAATTTTCTTACCTCACTTGCATCAATCTTTAAGTCGTGCTATTGCATTGAATTCATGTGTTAACTTAAGTGCCTTAGGATGACGAAGAGCATTTCTTTCTCTATCCTACATACTTATACCATTTGCATAGCCCACTTGAGCCTACAATTTCATTTCTTTAAACCCCGTTGGTGATCATCCCCTACACTAGGGCAAGGCAAAAGGCAAATGAAGACCCTTGAAAGTTCGAGTGTCATTCAGAGTGTAATTCCTTGATGCATGCACTGTGCGCAAGAATTGAAATCAAAATAGAACTAAGGAGCATGAAAAAGCAGTGTGCCTGGTAAAAGCAAGGCCAATGCCCATGAAAAAGAAATAAAAAAATGCATGAAAACTAGGGGCATGAAAAAGTGATGTGCCTAGTAGAAGTAATGCCAATGAAAATGAAAGAGTCATGATAGGTGACTATCAGTTGCAAAAAGTTGTATCTCAATGGAGCAGTACTTAAAGAGTCAAGATCAATGGTGTATCCCTGGCGAAAGAGAAGACCAGTGACAATGCCTAGATGATCATCGGCTTTGACCCTTCACACATATTTTGAGCCTAATGATCCTTTCGTTTCTCAACCCATGAACCCAACCTATGTTACATCCCTTACAAAGTGTCTTCAGATTAGGGCACTTGAATTAACGTAGGGGTTCATATGTTTATAAGCATAGCTCGAAGAAGTGCGAGCAAGATTATTTCTTTAACATTTTGCAGGATTCTTGACTTGTAAACCTGGAGATAATTGTGAAGATGTTCTTTCAATAGCCTTGACTCAAAGAGTCCCTTTGTCAAGCCGTTGATCAAGCCCACAATATGGTCCCTGTTGAAGACCTCTCAGATTGGTAAGGTCGTGCCGCTTGCGAGAATAATCAGATCCCTGTCGATTTGGTGAGATGGAGTGATTCTCTTCTAAATGAGAGTGAGTGAAAGTCCTTTCTAACCGAAAGTCTCTCATTTAGTATTCTTAAGAGATCCATGTCATGAGTGAAAATTATCTTGAACGGTAATTCTCTAGTGGAAATTTGGGTAATGCAAATGTCATTATGAATGAACCCCGATTGAATTGATAAAATTTCAATGGATTTTGAAGTGTGCATTAATTGCTTATTTCTTTGGTGAATGCATTTTTTCTCTAATTATGTCTGACAGATAATGTTTTCTCAAAGACCTAAGAGCTTCTAACATTCAGGAGGTGAGAGGCCTCCACAAGATATCTAAGTTCCAAAGGACATATCCCCAAGAATTAGAGATATCACAAGGTAAGTACTATAACCATACTTTAAATACTTGTCATTGTGTAGATATTCTCTCCCAAGTGCATCAACACTTGACTTGGTCAAGCTGTCTTCTATATTGACCTGGTGTGCTTTTGTAGCCCAGAGTCCCTTTCATCGACCCGACGTGCTTTTGTAGCCCAGTGTCTTTTATATTGACCTAACGTGCTTTCGTAGCCTAGAGTCCCTTTCATCGACCCGGCGTGCTTTCGTAGCCCGGTGTCCTTTATATTGACCCGGTGTACTTTCGTAGCCCGGTGTCCTTTATATTGACCTGGCGTGCTTTCGTAGCCCAGAGTCCCTTATATCGACTTGACGTGCTTTTGTAACCCGGTGTAATTTATATTGACCTGGCGTGCTTTCGTAGCCCAGAGTTCCTTTCATCGATCCGGCATACTTTTGTAGCCCGGTGTCCTATTTATTGACCCGTCGTGCTTCCATAGCCCGATGTCCCTTGATATGATATGGCGTGCTTCTGTAGCCCAAAATCCCCCTATCAAATCGGTGTGCTTCCGTAGCCCAAACTTCCCCTTCTTCGACGTGGTGTGCTTCCGTAGCCTAGAGTCACCTCATAAATTTGTGAGACATATCTTTAAGGATCAGAGATGCCACTAGGTAAGTATATATCTATCAGTACCTTAAATACTTGTTAATGTACAGGTATTCTTTTTCAAGCACTTGCACTTGATGGAGTTCCCCCCCAAAGAATTTTCCCAGATTCATCAAGCGACCGTAGAATGGTACGGGTCCTAAAAATGAATCTCAGTTTAGGCGACCGTAGAATGGTACGGGTCCTAATAAAACAGTCACTTTGCGAAGTCATGTTACTATTCTGGGCGACCGTAGAATGGTACGGGTCCTGGACATGTAACACCAATCTGTCTTGAGTTACTCTCCCCGAAGGTAAGTAATTCCAGGTAAGTTCCTTTATCATTTGCATTAGCATTTCCATGCATCATATAAATTGCATTCAAAAAAGGAATTCATTTTCCAACAAAAATTTATTTAGTGCATGTGCATAATTAAAATTAGGTCTCAATTTGTCTTTGAATGCAACATCTACAAGCTCACCTTCCAAGAGGGGCAGCTGTTGACACCTAATTTTGGAAAAATAAAATTGCATTTTGAACAAATAAAAAGAAAAAAAATGAAAATAAGGAAAGGATTAATTTGATTTGATTATGAATGGAATGTGGAAATTCTGATATGGAAGCAAATTCTTAATCAAAGAAATTAGATGAATAAAAAAGTAAGAAGTTTGATAAAAGGGAATGAATCGGAATATCCAAGGAAAAATCAAAGATTTTGCATGAATTAGGGCAACGGAAAAAGGAAGCTCGAAAATTGCCATAGGAGAGTGGTCGGAATCACTAAAAAAGGAGACTAAAAATTTTCGAAAAAAAAAAAGGAGGTGAATTTGAAAAGTTTTAGAGGCGAATTGAGAGAAGAATTCGTGAAGGAACAGAGAAAATTTCATCTTTTGTGGATTTCTTGTTTTTCTTTTGTTCTTTCTTCAAAGTTAAAAAAAAAAAAAAAAAGAGAGGGAAAGAGAGAAAAGATGTGAGGGCAGAGGGAGAAGTGACGTACAACAGAGAGGGAAAAAAAGAAAAAAAAGGGATAGTTCACTGTCTTCTTTGTGGAAGCCTCCCGACGCCCCCTCCCTTTGTTTGCTGCTGGCATGCTGCCCAGGCTGCTGGGGCTGAGCTCCTTCGCCGCCGGCCTTTTCGCGCCACCACCGTGCCAGCACCACCCAATGCCGACAGCTGAGCCACCAGCCCTCACCGCGTCTTGCCAGCGTTTTTGTTCGTGTGCTCGCCGCTGCCCCTGCACTGTCTGTAATCAGCCCAGCTAAATGCCCCAATTTTCCTCCACTCGTTCGCTTCACCGCCGCCGCGCCCGACGCTGTTGCCGCACCCACGCCTCCGTTTGAGTCCTGCTTCGAACGCGCCTCTGCAGATGCCAGACATTGCCGCAACGACCTGCAGTAGCCCGCGACCTGCTCGCCCATCGCGGCTGCTGGTCACCTCTGCCGGAACCCTCCATCGCCCGCGAGCCCGCGTCGCTGCTACTGTCTAGAGGCTGCCGCGCTACTACAACCATCGTCCGACGCTCCCATCTGCAGATCCTGAAGCACCAATGTCACCCGCGTCAACACCCCCCTTGACTCGCCACCATCCTCCTTCCGGCGAACTCGCACCACCGACGTTGCTATACCATAGGAGCACCGTCCGTGACACCGTAGCAGCCAACTGTCGACTCCGTTTGACGCAATCCGCAGCAGCTTGCGCTGCCTCCGCGTCGCTCATCACAACGCATCTGCTCCTCACGTGTGCCTACACCGACCCCGCAGCGCTGCAATCCTGCGCCCTCGCCGTTCAGCAAGCCGCCCCTCCACTCAATCGCTCGTGTCACAGGGCCCATGTTAAGAGAATCCCATTAGCCAACTCGGTGTCTACCCCAGTGATTAACAGTAAAGATGTTTCAGTGTTGCTGACGTAGATATTGGCCATTTTATGTTCAGAATGAAGGTTTAGCTGGACGTTAAAAGTTGATACTGACATTTTTAACACACACCCTTTCATAGTGTTAATTCTTAAATGAATTAAATTGCATGTTTAATTAATTAAATCTAAATCTTAAAGTTGCCATTGGTATAACCTTGTGAGAGTCTATGCTAAATGTTTCTTAGTGATTCATTAATTTTCTTTTAATGGTTCACATCTGAAAATGCTGCGATAAATCCGAAGATCCGTTTCTTGACAGACCATAGAACTACTGAAATTTTAATAAACCCTTCATCACAAATTTTTTTTCCTCCAACACAATTATTTATTGCATCAAATCTCCAATGTTGGATACTAGATTAGACGATCTGTCACCATGCATCAAATTTTTTTTCCTCCAGATTCTATTGCATCGAATCTGGCATGTTATACGATAGAGTAAATGATCTGTCATTGTGCATCATTCAATTTCCACCTACGGTAACTTTATCCTTTGATTACAACTCGGACGACACGGGCAGCTTGGCAACTTCATTGGACAACACGGGCAGCTTGGCATCGTCGATGAGTTCAATGATGGGTGGCCGCAGCCACGATGGCGAATAAGTGAATATAAGAAAATGATGAAAATAATTATTAGCAAAAGTGTAGATAGAGTTACCCACTATTAAGAAAAATTTATATGATTGCACATAATTTCGTATACAAATATGATAGCTCTTGGGATAAAATTCATAATCGTTAGGAAAAAAGCTACCAAAAACTCCAAACTTTGGTCAAGGTGACAAATTTATCATAAACTTTTTCTTGTGATACAAAAAACTCCAAACTTTATTAATTGTGACACATTTACCCCAAATTTATTTTTCGTGACATAAAAAACCCTAAACTTATATTTGCGTGACACATTTACCTAAAGTATATGGCATTTTCTTCTTTTACTTTTTCAAATGTTTTATTTTTTTTTTCTTTCTTTTTTCTTCTTCTTCTCTCTTCCCTTCGCTGGCCATGGCAGAAAGAAGTCAGACTCGGGCTAGGGCCACTCTTGTTGGTGTTGGGCGAGGTTGCCAGATCCGGCCCAGGCGGCGTCAGGCAAGGGCGGCCCTTGGGGATCTAGAAAGGGCTGTCCTCACCCGACCTAGGCAAAGGTCGCCCTCGCTTGGGTTGGCAAGGGCAACACCCAAGCGAGGGCCGCCTTTGCCCAACGCTGGCAAGAGCAGCTAAATTCTTCAACTGTTGACGAATTTAGCTATGACAAATGAATTACCATACATCCTCTGATCAACAAAGGTATTTTCAAATGTGAGCCGTCCATTGCAAGGACGGTGGAAGTTCCTAACCACAAACCATCTATTATCGTAGTATTTTTCAAATACAAAGTAATTAATAAATAAATTCATCCAGTCGTGCACATGAGCATGAATAAACGGACATGGCAATGAGGAAATTATTACATAGGCCCTTTCGATTATGCTTTGTCTTTGTAGGAACCGTAGTTTAAAAAATAAACACTAGTCACTTTCCACGCATTATGTGAGGGAAAAAGGGGAATCCTATGGCGAGCGCATGTGAAGAGTTGCTTATCAATCAAAGCCAGTGCCTTTCAGATGGGAAGGGATTGAAAATAACATCTTACTTTCCAGGACACACACCACCCATAATTGTTGCCATTGTTTTGTCTTATTTTCTTCGTCCGTGCTCACTTGCAATTATTGATCTGGACAAGCTGGACGGACCCAAGAAAGAAAAGAAAGAATTGACTCATGTGGATCATCCTATGAGGGCAAGAGAAAAGGTGAAGTTCTTCCTTTTTGGGTCAAAGAAAATTTTATTGAAATTATAAACATGGTCTAAAGAGTCCTAGGCAAGGGGAATCTAAACAAAGGAGAGACCGAAGGGCTTGCAGAGGAATAGAAGCCAATTTTGTGGAATAGAGCCAATTCGTTGAGTCCTCGTAGCTTAGTTTACAAGCCCGCATCAGTAGGAACAAAAAGTGTTAAAATCTATATCTATATGTCTATGTGGAAGGGGAGATTATATGTATATGTCTTTTGGCAATGTAAATGGAAGAGTGCAATAATTTGAATTTGATGATTAAGAGCTGAATTAGATGTAATATGTTTGTAGTTGCAAATCTAACAATTGAAAGAATAATTGCATCAGAAGCTCTAAAACTTATCGCGAAAGTACAATTGAGTTCTAAAATTTTCAAAAAGTATTGTCAATTCCAAGAGATTTTTGCTTTTTTGCATTTCCTCTATATTCTTCTCCCTAAATTTGATCTTGCTTAAAGGTTAATTAACTTTGATTAATGGTTTCTTGCAGATCCAATGGCAGTTGTGTTCTTGAGGAAAAGAGATGGGATGCTTTAGGAACTTGAGAGGATCATAATTTATATTGAGTAGGTTGGATCCCCCGTGGATTGAAAAGATGCATTTAGCTCATCAGTTTGACTGTTCGGCTTTTCGATTATCTTGTTCTCACGCTTAAAACATATAATCTCCCCAATCTATTGTGATAAAAAAATGTTTCTTTTCTAATAAGGTACCATCTTTTTTTAAAATTACCACCTTTTTTTTTACTTTTTGTGGTATGAACGATGATTCGAAAAATGTTTGCAGGCTCACCGCTGGCGTTGAACTACAGGAGGATTTTCCTGATGGGGAGCAATAACTGTCCACAAGGTTGTTCGGGTTTCCCATACTTCCCTCCTCCATCAGCACGACATCGCTGCATGCCGGGACACTTCGAGGTGGATCACCGTCAGCGTAGTCATCATTGTCGTCGCCGTAGCCGTCGGTGTTATTATAAAAAATCGTCGTGGTCCCGTGGACAGAACCGCCACATCACCGAAATTGATATTGAAGCTTAATATTCCAAAAATAACGTCGGTGCCGCAATCGCCGCAACGGGGGAAGGCAGCGACGCCGACCTCATCGCCGCGATCGCGGGAGAACACTGGTGAGGCACCAACAACCTCATCGTCGGCAAAGCCTGATGAGGTGTCAACAACCTCATGGCGGCCGCCACGGTCGAGGATGTATGGTACCTCCACTAGTGCACCTTTTGAATGGAGGAGATTATGTAAAGCCAAAAGAAGCAACATGTACGGACGATTTTTGTTAGCTAATCGCATCAACAAACAAACGGATAAAATTATGGAGATGCAAACCTATTTTGATGACAGCTTAGCAGTGTACTAATTGCTGGCCAACGGAAGCATGTGATCATCGCCTTTTACCGAGACAATGAATGATCAGATAGTGCATCTACTTTCGGACAAGGATGGATTCCCATTATATTATTTCGTGCCTTGGCCTACAATCAGGCGCAAGGGAGAGCATTAAATTCCACAAATAAGCCTATTGACATTTCTCCATCGGGTGCTTAAATCAGAAGAAAAACAGCATCATCTTATCATGTCATGCTGTCATCGTTACACTTAAGTAGTCGAAAATAATTGAAAAGTCACGTTAGATGATTTCAATGAGATTTAGCTAAAATGTTTTATTGCATTTTCCCTTGTAAGTTTAATACCGCGTTATTTCAGTTAAAATTTTTATACCTTGATAGGTTTGAAATTTCGGTATAATAATTTGAGGAGAGATTGTGCAATTATCTCGAAAATATGACAATTTGGTTTTCTCAATCTTGTGCTCACACTCAACTCAATACAATATATTTACTCGCATCAAACTAGATCCAACTCTAATATTAAAAACTAAATAATAGTGTAAAGTTTCGAACTCCATCTCAAGTTCTCATAAAAAAATTCAAAAATAATGATTTTTTTTTTTTTGTCCTTAGTAAAATCCTTTAAATTATTAACAAGGCTCACAAGTTACATTACTGTAGTATTACAAAATTTGACACCTCCAACATGGCAATCCATATTGTTAGGTCCAAATACATAAAAGAAGGGGTGAAGTGTTTTTTTTATACATATAAAAATATTTATCTTTCTAGAACCAGCACCTTATTTAAAAATGTTTTTTTATATGCAATTGAACTGTTAATTTGCAATAAGGAACTTATAGAGTTTAGGGAAAAAGAAATTACAAAAGCTATTTATAGAGTTTCAATTAGGATATGCTTTCTCTTCTAGCTCTAGCAGCCCCATCAGATTGAAATTCACTACTTCAGCCAATAGTGCAATTGCTAAGAACTTTGTATCCCGCGGACTCGACTCTTCCTATGGCTATCTCACTATAGACTAAATAATTATTAGATCTCTTTCAATAGCTGTTCTCACACCTTGTGCACACAACACGGTAGACATACTCTCCCCCAAAATTATTTAACCACACTTCTAAGTGTTTACAAATAATCATTCGCATATTTTGTCTCTTACCTAAACAATTGCATTCTCTCTAAGCACGACCACTTCTTCCATGTGTATACAAATGATTTTGGCACCCTTGCTAACTTTTAGGATCAAAACTAAATAGATTATAATGAAGCAGCAAAGAGATAGATCTCAAGAATACTCAATATGTTTCGATTTTTCTTGTTTCAAGCACTCAATCACAAGCTACATTTTACTCGTAGTTTGTCCTTATAGGCCTCCAAAAACAACCCTCCTGTTTCAACCATCTGATTCAAGTCGATCACAGAATGAGTTTAATTTCATCACATGGAAAAGAGACATTTGGAGGGGGTACTTAGAGATCATCAACAAATGAAAAAATCAAAATGATAAGGAGAGTGACCAGAAGTTGGTAAGTTTATAAATTGACTTATTATAGTGTTTGCAATTTATTTACAATGCTTGTAAAATTTCCAAAGAGTTGGTTATTCTTTAATTCATTTCAAAGTTGGTAAGTTTCTAACGGCATTGATAAGTTATTGATAGGTTATTTGGCAATCAAATTGATGGTCATGCTTTTCTTTTATCGACTGTACTAGATATTAATGTTGGTTGGGTTTGCCTGTGTGGCGCCTCGGTTAATGTTAATAAATAAAAGAAAAGGTCAAAAAGTCAAAAATGCAATAAAGGAAAAGAAAGGCGGGCTGCTCATTCGGAGAAGACAGGAAATGGGCTGCCAAATATCGTCGGAGTTGACTCAAATTTCAATACGTTGTTATAAGACCGAGACAGGTGAGTTGAGACAGGCGAGTCCATCGGTTTCATTTGTCAATCCGTTTTGTTCATTGAACACTTTTTCTAAATTATCTCAAATTTCTCCAATTGTGATTAGGGTTTCTTACTTCATATGTATTAATCCGCTTTTACAGTGACGAAATGTCATTATACTGTTGATATTGAATCTCCAATATATTACTAAAGAAGAACCTTTGTGCATCTTACTATTTTTTTGTGATTAGTGAAATTTTTTGAATTATCCATAATTTTTTTCGCATTGAATTTTCTACATAAACTTGTCGTGTTTGCTTTTGTCTGTCTTTATCATTTTGGCATTATTTTTATTCATTATGAGATTATATTGCGGGAATATATTGCCTGTTATTATAGGAGTTGAGTCGATTTTGGTCCATTTAATCTTGGGAAGAAATTGATTCTACATTAGGTTAATTTTTGATGAATTGTTGCCGGTTCTCTTGAACTTTGTATCAATAATTTTGGAAATCCATCAAGTAAGGGAAATTTTCCGCATTTTCCTTTGACTACCCTGCACTCAGTCTCGAAAGCTTGGGTCAGCTACATCTTTGATTTTTTGTCTCATCGACCAATAGCATTTGATTTTATGGTTTTCGTGGTCGTGAAAAAGTATGATGTCTGTACCAATCGCGTCCTCATCGGCATCTTTGATTTTTTTGTCTCATCGACCAATAGCATTTGATTTTATGGTCCCCGTCGTCGTGAAAAATATGATTTCTGCCCCAGTTGTGTCCTCATCAGCCCAAAGCATTTTACTTGCTTTTCCCAGAACTGCCCCAGTCAATAACACTTCAATTCGTGTTATAATATGATCTGAGAAATGGATGTTTACTGCGGGGTTCGTCCAAATCGGTTTCATCCAGGGGCACGATAAGAAGAGATGCTCCAATATTCCTTTTTTCAAACTTTCTTGCAAGATTGATTGCAGTTTTATATTTCAGGAGTCATGCTTTGATTGGATATGTTCATGTTTCGGAGGAGGCTTGTGAAATTTTGAAGACGACTCGCATCATACTTGTCAGCATGCAGGGATGGAACTATCATATATTTTTAGTGGGGTCAATGCCCTAAAGACCGTAAGATAAGGTATTTCATTTAACAAAAAAATTATAAAGATGTGATCGAGCTATTTATTGATTTGAAGTAGTTTTTCTATGCAAAGTCTGACTGGAAATCAACACTTTGACATTGAATCATGAATGTGAACAAAATTCAGTTTCAAATCCCTGTGCTCAAGCTCGACTCAATATAGTATATAGGGCTTGAAATTGAACTTGATTCAACTCCATTATTAAAAGCTCGATTCTACACATTTGACTTGTTACGTAGGATGTTTCTATCTATTTTTCCTAATCATATACTGTACCTTTTGCATAGCCTGGTCATGCCATTCGATTGCTTTATCTTCCGACTCTATCAAGCCTCATGTTTGATTGGTGGTGTGGTTGTCTAGTAGTGCAATGTCTAAGCCCAATAATTTTTTGATAATTGTTTATCTTTTTACTTTTCTATTTTTTGCGTCATAAAGAAGTTTATAGTACATGGAAAGACAAGATACTGGTTTTGATTTCTTGCAAGTTAGCGTATGGTCCCTTAGAGGGCGACTAGGCTAAGCCTAATTACATCGATGAACAATGGAAGTTACTAAAAAGGCAATGCGGTGTTTCATTAGGCATCATTAGTTGGATTTTATTTCTTTAGATAAACTATAAGGATCCCATCCCACTGCTCCTTTTGCCCTTATGATTTCCATCTTTTGGCAATGGAAAACTGTAGCCACAACAACACCGATATAAATTAAGGAATCGTTATGCTAGCTGGATCCTATGAGAAACAATTGATGTCGTCTCATCCATTGATCGTCAGACTTTCAGGATTATATGCCACAACCGCACTTCCATTCACTCACGAAACACTTCCTGGATATGTCCTTCCTCAGCACTTCATTTCGAGTAGGGATTAATAGTTCCCCCCGTACAGATTGGAGTACAAAGCCCACCCAAAAAATCTGATAAAATAGTCCGTTCTATTTTGCCGGTATCACCAGCCAACTTAGTTCCGATGACTCTCTTCGGAATATGAGGCAATAATAAAACAAATCTGTCAAACGGTTCTCCACCAAGAGCAGGAACTCTTTTATTATGTATGTTGGATTGATTGGTCGATTTACGACATTTTGTATAGAAATTACAAAAAAATGCATATAGTTATAATTCGTTATAATTCAAAAATTTATTTATTGATGACCATAAAACTGCTCATGTAAGAAATTTGAAAAACCCTCCAACACAAAAGTTATTCATCGCATCGAATCTCCAACATTGTATAGTAGAGTAGATGATCTATCACTTGTGCATCGTTCAAGTTTCACACACAAACATAAATAGAAGCTTCTAAATTCATAAACATACAATAAGATAAGAAAGACTATTGTAATTTTTGTCTCATTTATTGTCTAGATTAGACAAGCTGGTACTCTTCCATGCTTGCACTTCTCACAAATAAATGGGCCATCCGTGCCGGCTAATTGCCCCACTGCAGTTGTTGCCACCCCCACTTTGCCACTGCTGTTGCCCTCACAGCCATTGACATGGCGGCCTTGGCAAGCACGGCCGGCATGGCTGGCACGACTGGCATCGCTTGCACGGCGGCCCCTGCGGCCCCTTTGGCCCCTGTGGCCCTTGTGGCCTCGGTGGCCCTGGCGGCCCCGGTGGCCCTTGCGGCCCCGGTGGCCCTGGCGGCCCCTGCGGCCCCTTTGGTCCCTGTAGCCCTGGCGGTCCTTACAGCCCCGGCGGCCCCTGCGGCCCCGGCCAACACGTGCGCCAGATGAAGCAGAAAAGGAAACCACAAAGCATGACCGCAACAATGACTAAACCAAGAATAACCCACGTTGGAGTTTTATAGTCATCGTATGGTATGGGATTCTGATCGATCCATGCCGATGGAGGAGGAAAGTATTGGCGACTCGGATGATTTTGTGGACAGTTATTGTTCTCCATCAAGAGAACTCTGTGGAGGTAGTTCAATGCGAACGGTGAGTCTACAAACATACTATGAAGCATCAATCCAAGAGCCAATTTACCTTTTCATCATGATGAATTGATCATATGATCCGGGCACGAGATCGAAATGATTCAACACGGAATTCAGCGAGATATAATGTGAGTGGAAGTAGTTGCTTGCACATATACCCTCACAAGAAGAACCGAGCAAATCGATGAATGATGTTGCGCCAATGCTTATGTGACCTGCAAAGAAGTGAGAATTTTTGGCTAGTGGAGGATAGCGCTATATATGCCAAGTGACGCTCCCTCCCAGGAGGATAGCGCTATATATGCCCTGCGACACTCCCTCCCTCCCTCACAGGGTGGGGCTTTTTTTTTTTGGCCGAAAGATTACAATTTTCATTACTAACCAACTAACTGGGCGCCGTTAGTTGAAAAGTCTAAACATAGAATTAAATAATTGTTGCCATTGTTTTGTCTCATCTTCTTCGTCCGATGCTCACTCACAATTATTGATTTGGACAAGTTGGACGGACCCAAGGAAGAAAAGAAAGAATTGACTCATGTGGATCATTTTGTGAGGGCAAGAGAAAAGGTGAAGTTCTTCCTTTTTGGTCAAAGAAAATTTTAATGAAATTATGAACATGGTCTAAAGAGTCCTAGGCAAGGGAAATCTAAACAAAGGAGAGACCGAAGGGCTTGCAGAGGAATAGAAGCCAATTTTATGGAATAGAGCCAATCCGTCGAGTCCTCACAGCTTAGTTTACAAGTCCACATCCGTAGGAACAAAAAGTGTTAAAATCTATATCTATATGTCTATGTGGAAAGGCAGATTATATGTATATGTCTTTTGGCAATGTAAATGGAATAGTGCAACAATTTGAATTTGATGATTAAGAGCTGAATTAGATGTAATATGTTTGTAGTTACAAATCTAACAATTGAAAGAATAACTGCACTAGAAGCTCTAAAACTTATCGTGAAAATGCAATTGAGTCATAAAATTTTCAAAAAGTACAGTCAATTGCAAGAGATTTTTGCTTTTTTGCATTTCCTCTATATTCTTCTCCCTAAATTTGAGCTTGCTTAAAGGTTAATTAACTTTGATTAATGGATTCTTGCATAGTGATCCAACGGCAATTGTGTTCTTGAGGAAAAGAGATGGGATGTGTGACATCCCAAATTTTCCATCCTATTTTCTATTGAATTAATCGGGCATTTCATTGATGCACTTATAGGGCTGTTCTCAAAGCTGATCACTCTTGAGATAACTAGACTATCTAAGGAAGCCGTTAAGGAATTTTAAGGCAATAGACTTGAGAATTCAACCAGAAATCGGCTACTCAATTGTGCTTATCTTTAGAGGCCATTATGGCATAGTTAAAAATTGATTTGAGATCAGAGATATGTTGGTTCGATTGAGATTTGTGGCTAATCGTGGGTGACCCCACTAAATTGGAAAATTCTCGTTGGTCGACACTAGACTAATTTTCTTATTGTTTTGGTACCCTATGTCCATATTTGAATCCTCAAGATTTTCATGACAATCCAAGAGTTGCCAATGTATGAGTGGGTTCATTGTGGTTCGAAGAAAATTGATCACGGGTCAATTGCACTGAAAAAGTTATGAAAGTTATCCGGTCACTTAAGTCACATTAAAAATGCGCCAAATGAAAATTTATCGCAAAATTAAGTCCGATTTCGAAAATTGAAGATTCTATCATGTCACAATAAATTATAGGAATGTTGACTCAGTCTTAGAAGATTTTTCTGCAAACCGAGACTTTTGGGGAAAAAGTCGAGGGATGGGTCGTTTTTGTTCGGAAAAAAACCGAGATCGTTTTTGATCACGCAATGGGGATGCAAGATGGATCAATTGGTGATGAAAAATACCAATTTGATAATTGAGATGTCAATTGAATTTATTAAGGCCGGTTTGTGTTGATTCAAGGAAGGATTGATGGCCAATTGAGAAGAAATTAAAGGAAATTCGTATGCCCCCCAATTGCCTAGCCTTTTGGACCATTTCAAGGTTGCAAGGGGGAGCATTGGTGGCCTAATGGAGGCTAAGGAAGGCTGGTGGCTGAGAATGGTCAAGGGAGACCAGGAATGGAAAATTTGGACATTGGTGGAGCCCTTGTCCCCTCTCCTTGCTCCTCAAGCCAACTGGCCAGCCATTCCCTCTCCTCCCAGCCTATTCAACCACTAGTAGCCAGCAAGAAGCCAGCAGCATCGCCGGAGACAACAGGAGCCGCCCATCACCGATCGCGCCGCCGCACGCCACCCTCGCGATCCCGTTCCCGCAGCAGCGTCCAGCTTGCCTTCCAGGCGTGTTTCCCCATCCAGCGCACGTCCCAGCTGCTGCCTTGGGTTGTGTGAAGCTCAATTGGAGCTGTCCTTCGCCATTTCTCCGCCGGTAAGCCTCTGCCAAAGCCCGGTTTGACCTTTCACCCTTTCCCGATCAATTCCCACTTTAAACCAGGCTTTGTTCCCTTCTGTTTTAGCAAGAACATAATAGAAAATTAGTGGGTTTTTAAGGTGCTGTTTGGCCTGTTTTGAGATGGTTCCGGGCCTCGAAACCTAGGCCACTTTGGAGAAAGTCGGCTCCCGTCGCGTTCTGTCAAATTGAACCGAACAGTTTGATAAACAAGTGAGTTTAACTCACTAATCCTCGCTTAGTAGACTAATGATGCTTAGGGGTTGATTAGATTTATTTAAGCATGATTATGTGGTTAGATTAGATTAGAGTAATTAAATTAGTGATTTGCCAATGCATGTTAGGTGGTTAGATATAGCCATTAGCGAGTAGATAGGTTCTAGTATTTATTGAACAAACCTCGAAATTTTTCCGAGGTCCGTTTTGGCATCCAATTAGGCATTACGGGCCTAAGTTGGATTTATTGCTATTTAATAATTAATTTGTGTAATTAATTAATTATTTATTTATTTTCTGAAAATTCAACCGGGATGGTTGGTGACCGGAATTTTATGCTGATTACCATGGTACGGTCTATTTATTTATTTGAGTTTTAATTTGCGTTGAATTGATTTAATTATGATTTTTAGGATTTATTCCTAAATTAATTATTTTTGGGTAATTAATTGAAAGACAATTAGGCATCGGTTGACAATGCCAAAAAGTGATTTGGGTGGACTACAGAAAATAGTGAGATTTGTGGAAAGGAAATTATACTATTTTGGCTAAGGTTGGACGTGTACCTACACACGTGTGTATCTTTACCGGGCATGATAAAAATGAGAAATTGATTATGCAATATATCACGCTGGCTCAATGACTAAGGATGTCGTCTCGGAGAAATGCATTATATTATGTTGGCTCGATGACTAAGCATGTCGTCTCGAAGAAAGACATTATGAGTTGTTGACTCAGTGACTTGATACATCACCTTGGAGAAGGCACGTGGGCTTGGTGACTAGGTACATCATCTTTGAGAATGCACATGGTCTCGGTGATTAGGTATGTCATCTTGGAGAAGGCACGTGGGCTTGGTGACTCGGTATGTTATCTTGAAGAATGCACGTGGTCTTGATGACCAGATATTCCATCTTAGAGAATGTATGATATTTATTTAAAATGACCAGGGGAAGGTCGTGATGACATGTAATAGACTAGATCGATTGATCGATGTTTTGATCTATGGTGATTGATTGGGTGCCTATTGAATTGTATTGAATTGCAAGTGGAATCTAAGGCTAAGGTAAGTCCTTTGACTTGTGTTGTGCATAGACGACCCTTGTGGCATATTGGTCTTCTAATTGAGTCTTTTGGGGGGTAGAACTCATTGAGACATTGTCTCACTGATTATTGTATAACCATTTTCAGGTCCTTAAATGGTGTGGGTGAAGGACTAGAAGCCTCGGAGTTTAAATAGCTGGTTGTAAGACATTTCCCTTTTGATGGAAGTCGATTCCTTTTGGTAGACTTTATTTTGTGAACTGGCTGCCTAAGACTTGATTTAATAAATCGCCTTGTATATATATGCATTATGGTTTGCAATGTATATAAGTGTGGTTGTTTTCAAAGTGTGAAAATTTGGAGTCCTACTTTCCTATCCCATTATTTTATTGTCTGAGGATTTATATCTGCTTCCGCATGTGTATATTAAAAATGAAAGGGTCAGCGATGCGTCATTGGACATCACTATTAATTGACTAGGTGAGGGATGGGCGCGTGCTTGAGGATTGGGGTGTGACAGGATGCTTCAGGAACTTGGGAGGATAAGAAGTTATATTGACTAGGTTGGATCCCCTGTGGATTGAAAAGATGCATTTAGCTCATCAGTTTGATTGTTCGAGCTTTTGGTTATGGATTGAAAAGAACTTATATACTACATACTTTTACTATGGTTATAGATCGACTTAATTTTTGGTCATTTCCTAAAGTTCGAATATATATCAATAGATGCTCATTTCTTTTCTTACCTTTGATGTTGGATGATCTTATGTTTGGTAGGAATTCGAATGTTAATTGGCAATTTTGAAACCCTTGCAATCAGGCTTATTTGGGAAGTATATACTAGTTCATTCAGATTACTTGGGTTTCCATTTGCCTTTTTATCTATCCAATTTGAGAAAGAAGAAATGTCAATGGTATCTCTAATCGGGAGGTTTCCTTGCAGACGTCAAAGCTGATGGACCAAAAGAAGAAATGCCTTTAGCTTCCGTTAACTCCTATGAATAAAAAAGATATATGTCCATTTCTCTTAACACAACTGTTAGTGAAATCTTGAATTAGCTAATTAATGCGATACATTTAAGGAAATTTAGGACATAATTTTGAGGAGTGGTGGTTGATAACTCCTGATTATTTAGCATGTCATCATGCCATCCAATTTTAACTAGTGCACATGATCTACTCTTTCTAATTCACCATGACCTCCTTTTGAAAATTAGGGTATTACAATTGCTCCGTTCCTTTTCACTTCAAATACCCAATGTGAGGCTTTCTTTATTTCTCGCCTCACATGTGCACTAAATATACTCCTCTCACATGTGAGTCTATCAAACTGAGGCCAAACGTTGCCATTTGATACACGATCTTCTCTTTTGAGAATCATTGACTACTTCTTTGTATCCCAAAAAGTGAAATATAGCAATTTTTTTTTTATCTCATATGTGTACTCAACGAAGGAGTGCTTCAAAATGTATTTACTAATGCCAAATAGAAAAAAAAAAAAAAAAATCTTTAGTGGACCATAGATTGGTTTGTATTATTGAATTCTAAGCATTGTTTTTCGTTTTTGGATTTAAGGAAAGTGCTTACACCAAGCACTCAAAAGATTTAAGTGAAATTTATTTCATGAAAAGAGTCGAATTAACTAACAGAAGCCTCACATTAGTCCAAATGGTCAAATAAGATAGGTTTATTATCAATTACAACCATAGTGGAAGTTCCTAATTACGAGCTGTCCATTAACGATATATTCTCAAACATAGAGTAAATACATAACTAATTAATCAATTCTATTGTGCATACAAGTGTGAGTTTATGTTTGATCCAATGCAAAAAAACAATAAGACAAATTGCCGTGGCCAAAAGTAATAGCCGACAAAAAGAAAAGCACAATATGGATAATACTATGAATCCCTATGGAATCATTTTTGAGGGATTAGCGCCACCAAACTTAGCCAACCATTGCTGCTAGTTGTCCATAATCGTTAGCCTAAAGGCCAAATCGAGACAATCCCAAGGGTCCCAAGACAACCTCATTCAAAATGGAAGATTCATATGTTGGAGAAAACTCTCTTATTTTAAGTTGATAAAACGTTTCCATTAGTTTAGTCTGAAGACTTCAAGACTCAATTATTAAAGTCTAATGAACTCCAGACTCTGTCGTCAAAGTTTGAAGACTGCAAGACTCAAGAATCAAAGTCAACCCACATTGGCAATTTCTTGACCAACTAAGAGAAGACTTATTCAGATGCGAGTTTATCTTTAAGGATTTGGTTCGTACGGTTTGAAGAAGATCTTACGGCTGGAGATAGCACCTTGTGATTAATTATTCTTATTGGAATCAATTCGGATAATCAAGAACTTTTGAAAGGCAAAGTATACTTGGAAGGCTACTTATGGAAACCTAGATCTTGATTGTATGGGCGAGCATGATTGGTGGGCTATCATCACATTCCTTAAATGACTCGAGATTTTCTTGACCGATTCTGTCCAAACGGGTAGATTGGAAGAACTCTTTTGGAAAGTGCCAACGGACATAGAGGCATGAATGAGTATATAAGGAAGACGCTCAAGTTGTTTGAGTGTGAGCGTGAAAGAAAAATTCCAAAGTCTGAAGCTCTTAGTTCTTTGCTTTCTCTATTGCTAAGCTTAAGTTGTACTCAAAAGAGAGATTAAACACTTGTGAGACCTTGAGGAAGTATAGTAGAGTTTCTACACTATGGAATCAAGGACGTGAGACTGTAAAAATCTCTTTTGGTTCATAGTGAAATTCAGCTAGTAGACTGTCAGTGCGGGAGAGTGGATGTAGGCTCGGTCTAAGCTGAACCATAATAAACCTTGTGTTTCAATTCTCTTTCCCTATACTCCTTGCTTTATACTTTGTAGATTTATCTAGCTGCTTATAGTCTTTTACATATTCAATATGTTATTCTTGAAAGACGAGTTAACTTGTTAAAGTCTAGCGTATATTTGCTAGAACACCTATTCACCCCCCTTTAGGTGTTCTTACTAGCCCTATCATTTGGTATCATAACCTGTATGCTCATTTAATTGAAGTGTTTTTTACTTCTAGTTAAGGATCTATGGCTAGTATGTTGGCTCCAGGTTTGGTTGAAGGCTAAAGTAACACCAGACTTCCTTACTTTGATGGAAATGAATACAGCGTATGGACAAACAAAATGAAGGCATTCCTAAGATCGAAAGATTCTCTAGAATGGGATGTAGTAGAAAAAAGGAATCATTTCTAAAGCTACATAGCTTTAGAAAGAGGAAAAGAAGTTGCAGACACTAGCGAGATAATGCAAGAAGAAATAACTAAGAGACAAGCTCTTGATGCTAAAACAATTTATTCTTTATATTGTGCTTTATCTCCTACTGAATGTAACATAATTTCTTTTCGTGAAATAGTCAAAGAAGTCTAGGATAGGCTGTACATTTCCTATGGAGGCACTAATCAAGTGAAAGAAATAAGGATCAATATTATACTCGGACAATATGAAGCCTTCAAGATGAAACCATGATAATCTATCACTGACATGTTTAGTCATTTTACAAAGATTGTAAATGGTCTAGAGTATCAGGGACAACCAATCTCAAGACCAATAAAGGTTAACAAATTGCTACGTGCACTCTCCAAAGACTGGAATTACGTGAAGACTTTAATAAGGGAAACTCAAATGATCATGCCGCTTTTTGTAGACGAGCTGATTGGCACACTTCAGTCTTATGAAGTGGAGCAATTCAATGAGGAAGAAGATCCTAAAGGTAATAAGTTAGTTGCTTTAATATCTAACGATGATTCTAATGTTATAGACTTTGAAGATGATATGGACGATAAAGAGCTAGCACTTATGATAAGGAGATTCAAGAAACTGAACAAAAAGGGAAGGAGATTCAATTAAAAAAAACAAAGCACTCAAAAGTTTCAAAACAAATCAACTGAGGATGATGAAGCCAACAAAGACGTAATTTGTTTTGAATGCAAGAAAAATGGACACATCATACTCAACTGTCCTCTATTGAAGAAAAATAGGGAAAAGCTGAGAAATACAGAAAACCTCTCAAAGTAGAGACAAGGAGTGATACTGAATGTGAAGAAAGTGACGAAGATTATGCCAATATATATCTAATGGCAAAATCAAGATCAGACTTAAACTCTAAAATAGACTCAAACTCAGACTTAGACAATGAAATCAAGGTAAGCAATTTAAAAATTCTTACTAAAATCTCGAAATACGTTGATGAACTTTGTCTTAGTCTCAAAATATTTTAGAAATTATCTTTTATGAGTCTTTGAATTTATGGCAGTCTTTTCTTAAGAATTTTTTCAAGCTAAAAAGGAGAATTCTACACTTAAGCAACAAAGAATTTCTTGAAAAGAAAAGTTTGAAAATCTAGACAATTTTTTTTGAAAAAATGTGATTTTAAAAGAAAATGCAAACTCTCTTTCAAAAGAAAATATATTTTTGAAATAAGAAATTTCAAATATTTCAAAAAGATTTTCAATAGGATTTGAGAAGTTGGAAAATATTCTTTCAGTACAAAGACCTTATTTCAACAAGTCAAGATTGGGAATGACCCCAGAAACAAAGACCTACAAGAACTTTTATAGAAATCATTTTAAAAAGTCTTTGTAAAACTTGTTGGACGAATCTTTAAAATGTCAAAACATTTTGAGAAAGATTGTCTTATGGTTTGGAGACATGTTAAGAAGGATTTGGGAGAGACTGTGTTTAAAACTAACTCATCTGGACCGAAAAAGATTTGGGTACCAAAGAAAACTTAAGATCTTTTTGTAATTGCAGGTCACTATTAAGAAAACCTTGTCAAGACACACGACCGATTTAAGTTGTTTTATAAAAACTTTGCAAATAAATGGTGGAAAAGTCTCTTTCGGTGGAAACAACAAATGAAGAATTGTTGGGTGTGGAACCGTAAAAATTGGAAGTCTCACAATCAACAATGTCTCCTTAGTGGAATGACTAAATTACAATCTACTCAGCATTAGCCAATTGTGTGACACTGGATTCAAAATCAACTTCCAAAAAGGAATATGTTTGGGAACTAGTAAAGATCTTTCTCAATCTTTTACTGGACGAAGGCATGAGAACATTTATCTTCTGGATATAAAACCAGAAAGATCTCAATGTCTAATATTGATTCAAGATGAAGCAAATCTTTGGCATCGAAAGCTTGGCCATGTTAACATAAAGCAAATTGCCAAGATCTCATCCAAGAATCTTGTTCGTGGGACTGTACAACTCATCATCGGTAACGCCTAAATGGGTTTTTAGGAACAAGATGGACAAAAAAGGAAAAGTGGTTAGAAACAAAGCAAGACTCGTTTTGAAGATCCAAAAAATTAGACTCTTCTATATGGATTAAAATAAGCACCTCGAGCTTAGTACAAGTTAAAGGTAAAGTTGATACTTTTATTTATTAAAAGAGAAGGTAAAGATTTTCTACTTGTTCAAGTGCAAAAAGTTTTCTAAAATTACAAGTGAAGCAATTAAAGGAATGGAGAATTGTATAAAGACAAACTTTTTATCTTACTACTTTCAGACCTGACATTTTGTTTAGTGTTTGCATTTGTGCAAGATTTCAATCGATCCAAAAGAATCTCATCTAAGTGCTGGCAACTACTTCAAATTTAGGTCTACAGTATCCCAAAGAATGGGACTTTACCCTCATTGGATATTCGGACGTAGATTTAGCAGGATACAGAGTTGATAGAAAGAGTACTTACGGTATGTTAGAACAGTTATTCATTTTCAAAAAGGCAGTTATTCATTTTCAAAAATGCATTTTTATTTATTCTTTTATGAAAATTCGTATACCTTGTTTTGTTTGCTTTATATATTGTTGTTTTTCTTCATAGAACCTCACTTTCTCACTTTTTTTTTCACTAGTTTAATCCATAAAGTTCTCATCTTTTTTCGCGAATTGAGTTGGAGAAATCTGAAGGAGGATCAAAGTCAACACCAATATGCCATTCTTCTCAGGCTAGAACTCAAGTGCCTTCGCAGGAAGTTGGGTTTGGAGGAAAAGATGATGATGAGAGGATGTTCACACATTTTAAGCCCAGGATGCGTGTTGCTGCGAACATTCGTGGTACAAGAACATATTTTTTTCGTTCTAAGGAGCACAAGCAAGCTTATTCTAAATTGTTGAAGCGAGGGGTCAAGTCTTTTGCTCTGAATTACTCATTCGAAACTTACAGGGGATGCGAATATATTTTCCTTTATTGTTAGAGACTAGGATTTTGTGGTTGATGTGAACACTCTAGCTGATGTGATTGGGGGTGGAAAGATGGAGTTTCCAACCAATCAGTGTGTCTATGGCTCGTGCTTCCTTGGCACTTGTTTGAGATAGAATTGCTGAAGGCCGAATTTCTTACTCCAGGATGAATGCCTTCGATATCTTACTTTACAAGATTGTCATTAACTATCTCAGACCTAAATCCATATTAAAGACTGATGTCTCAAACTCTGAAGCATTGGTTTTTAGTTCCCTCACACTATCCTTATGTACATGTATAGGACAATGGTAAAGGATAAGGGACGACTCCTTTATTCTGCTCTTGTCACTCGTTTGTTCAAATATCTTAACATTCAGCCTCCCAAAATTCCATTTGTTCGAACCATTGATCCAATGGTAGTGGGACTGAAAATGGTTTCCAAGATACGTTTGAAGGAGCTTTTAAGACTTTGCGGCTGGAGAAAGGAAAGGCAAAGAGCCCATGATAGCACCATCTAAGAAGAGGAGAGCATTCTTTTTTTGATGTTCTCCACTTTTTGATTCTTGTTGACAAAAATATTGAAGAAGAGCAAGAACAAGAAGAGTACTTTTCTCCACCTGAAGGAACTAAAACGGGGGAGCTGCTAATAAAAGAGGTTTGACTAGTGATGGTTTGGACTCTATTTGACTTTTGGACTTTCATCTTTTGAATGTTTGGTCCATCATCAGTTAATACTCCACAATCTGATCGTGTTGAAGCAAGTGTGGATTGGACTTTTTAAAGCTCAGATTTATGGGTTGGGACTGTTTGATTTGATTTTTCTTTGATACAAGCCCTTAATCTTTAAGTTTAAGCAAATGCAAAGGGTGAGGTTTAGAACAACTGACAAAGTTGATTATGGGGAAGGATAATTTCTTTTTTATGTTCTCCACTTTTACAAAAGGGGGAGAAAGTATAACTATTGGTTTGTTTTTGACTTTTGGACTTATCTTTTGTTTGATTGCTTTTTGAGAATTTTTTTGATGCTTACAGTTACTATTCTTGTTATTTTACAGGACTAACGTCTCGTTACTCACTACTTTTATGAAATATCTTGTTCTGCTTATGTTTTGTTTTGTAGGTCAAAGGCATTCAAATATGCAAGAAAGTTTTGTCACCATCAAAAATGGGGAGATTGTTGGAGAAAACTCTTTTATTTTGAAGTTGACAAAACGTTTCCATCAGTCTAGTTTGAAGACTTCAAGACTCAATTATTAAAGTAAGATGAACTCCAGACTCTGTCGTCAAAGTCTAAAGATTGCAAGACTCAAGACTCAAAGTCAACCCACACTGCCAGTTTCTTGACCAACGAAGAGAAGACTTATTCAGATCCGAGTTTATCTTTAAGGATTCGGTTCGTACGGTTTGAAGAAGATTTTATGGTTGGAGATAGCACATTGTGATCAATTATTCTTATTGGAATCAATTCGAATAATCAAGAACTTTTGAAAGGCGAAGTATACTTGTAAGGTTCTACTTATGAAAACCTAAATCCTAATTGTATGGGTGAGCAAGATTTGTGGACTATCATCACATTCCTTAAACGACTCGAGATATCTTTGATTGATTCTATCCAACGGGTAGATTGGAAGAACTTCTTTGGAAAGTGTCAACGGATATAGATGCATGAAGGAGTATATAAGGAAGACGCTCAAGTTGTTCGAGTGTGTGCGTGAAAGAAAAATTCCAAAGATCTGAAACTCTTAGTTCTTTGCTTTCTCTATCGCTGAGCTTAAGTTGTACTCAAAAGAGAGATTAAACACTTGTGAGACTTTGAGGAAGTGTAGTAGAGTTTCTACACTGTGAAATCAAGGACATGAGACTGTAAAAATCTCTTTTGGTTCATAGTGAAATCCAACCAGTAGGTTGTCAGTGCGGGAGAGTGGACGTAGGCTTGGTCTAAGCCGAACCACTATAAACCTTGTGTTTCAATTCTCTTTCCCTATACTCCTTGCTTTAATTCGTAGATTTATCTAACTACTTATAGTCTTTTACATATTCAATCTGTTATTCTTGAAAGACGAGTTAATTTGTTAAAAGTCTAGTGTAAATTTGCTAGAACACCTATTCACCCCCTCTAGGTGTCCTTACTAGCCCTATCATCATATCATGACTATACCTTTCACATAAATACACGATTTCATATCATGATTATACCTTTCGCATAAATACATGATTTCTTTTTGGATTTTGCCAGAACTTCAAATGATGCTCCAATCGACCGTGGCCACTGTCCCAGTGCTCATTGTTGGCATCTTGATTGTCAAGTCACATTTAATCAAAGACTCCATAATGAATGATGGGAATGTGGAACTCTTTAATTCGGGGCCCCCACCTTTTGTTCATATGTCATCAATAATTTTTGCCTTTTTTAAAGTGAGGATGTACTTAAGAAGGAATGATTAATTAACATGATAAAGAGCTGGGAACTTTCAATTCATGTGCCAAATAATCATGATCATGATTTAAGCAAGTCCTTAAAAGACTCAAGGGAAAGAAACAAGGGGTGCGAGACCTCACAATATTGCTCCCATATTCCCTCTCAATTGGGAAGAAAAAAATTGACCAGGAATTAAGGGCCACTCAATGGTGAAGGTAGACATCATGTGAGGGTTATCCAACCCTGGCTATTGCAGGATAGACAGGTAAAGTAGCCTTCCACATTTGGAGTGAGAGGAGATGATGAAAGTCCTACCACAAGAAAGGCATGCCTCACGGCAAGTCAACATAACCGGTCGGTGAGGCATGCCTTTCTCACGTACATCCTCACTTTAAAAAAGCAAAAATTATTGAAGAGTGGAACAATCTTGGTTATCACAGGATAGACAAATAAAGTAGCCTCTCGCATCTAGAGTGAGAAGAGATGGATGAAAGTCCTACCGCAAGAAAGGTATGCCTCATGGCAAGTCAACATCACCGGTCGGTGAGGCATGCCTTTCTCATGTACATCCTCACTTTGAAAAAGCAAAAATTATTGACGAGTGGACCAAAGCACACTATAGATAGCCATTATAACATGACAAAGAGTTGGGAACTTTCAATTCACGTAGCAGATAATCATGATCTAACGTTAATGACATTACCATTATGTTGATTTGCCGTGAGGCATGCCTCTTTCATGTACATCCTCACTTTAAAAATGCAAAAGTTATTAATTAAGGGTGAGCATATCGGACCGCCCGAATCGGATCGGACTGGCTGGTTCGGTTCAATTCGATTCCTAGGGACGTTGATCCAGTTCTCAAAGGCGTTGGTCTAGTTTCCAGTTCCATAAAAATGGAATTGACGATTTTCAGTCTGCTTCCTAATTCTGAGGGGGAACTGGATGGGATTGGATCGACTCTTTTTTTTTTTTTTTATTTTTTTAATTTCTTAGAAATAGCAATATACCATAAAATTGTAATAACTCTAGTATATTTTTTTTTTTATTCTTTTTTTGCTAAGTGGCTGGTTCCATTGGATTGGACTGGATGGTCCGGTTCTTGGTCCTAGGACCAGTTGGTCTCATCCTCAATCCCATAGTGATTCATTAGTTTTCTTTTAATGGTTCACCCCTGAAAATGTTGCAATAAATCCAAAGATCCATTTCTTGAAAGACCATAGAACTACAGAAATTTAATAAACCCTTCATCATAATTTTTTTTTCTTCCAACACAACTATTTATTACATCAACTCTCCAATGTTGGATACTAGAATAGACGATCTGTCACTATACATCATCCAAGTTTCACACAGAAACATGCCCGGAAGCTTGCAGATTACTATCCTTTGGAGAAGAGTTTTAACGACAACGGAATCGAAATGTTCACACCGCCTGTACCGACGGAGATTTGTGGCTCATCCGCGAGACTGCCCTCTGTGTCTTTAGGACCACGATTAAAGTAGAAAAGGAAACCACATATTAAGGCGGCGACAACTACGATGCCGACGATGACCCATCCCGGAGTATACCACGACGAAAATTTGCCATCGGACAAAGGGGAGAAGTACGGGCAACACGGACAGCACGGACAATTTTGTGGACAGTTATTATTCTCCATCAAGAAAACCCTGCGTATTTCAATGCAAGCGACTAGTTTACAGACATATTTTGAAGCATCAATTCACACAAGAAAAAGTAGTTCTTCAAAGGGAGGGTACTTTTTAAGAAAAGAAACACTTTTTTGATCACATAAACGGAGAAGATTATATGACCCGAGTGCGAGAAGGAGAAGAATGAAATCGGAATGAAGTAGGATATGGCACAAACTGAAGAGTCGAAGGAGCTTGTAACTTATCAAGAAGAACCGAGGCGAGTGGTGTTATTGGTATAATTCTTACACAACCAGCAAAGGAGTGCGAATTTTGATTGGATGGCCTCTCAGCTCTCTTCTATCCTCCATTATTGGTGGCGGCTCTTGGTCAGGAAAATTATCAAAAGGCTCATAAACTTATTATAATTGTACAAATTCAAATATATATTTGAACAATTAAGTTCTAAACATTTTTGCATTTCTGCTGATTCAGTCAATCTAACCAAAATTAGCCAATCGACATTGACATGAACGCTAGTCCTTTTATGTGATACCATCGGTGTTGACATAGACAATTTTTATTTGTGATTTCGGTGTCCAAGTTACTACGTAAATATGTAATATAGGTTGATTCAAGCATATAAGACATAGTTCATATTTATTGCGACACTTAGTTAATTTTCTTAGTTTTTTTTTGTGTATCTTAAACTATTTAAAAAAATTAAAAAGTATTTTCAGGGGTGCATTTAAATTGACATGCACATTCACAAATAGATTTGTTTTCTTAATATCGCATGCACTTTATATTGCATTTTTTAGACTTAATTTTCACATGCAACAATTCATTTTAGGAATGTAGTTTATTTAGTAGATGGTCATGACACATCATACATTCACTTTCCTTTTTGAGCATCAGGCATCTCTTGAAGAGTTTATACCAAATTTACATTTATAGCTCACGGGGTTTTGTCCCAGGCCTTAATAACAAGGTTTTGTTTGATTTTGCCCGAAACGACTCGTGTCCTTTATTTTTCCGGTCATTTATTTATTTTATTAGCTTTTTACTACAATTGCTCACTTGTTTATTTTTATAACTTGACTGACTACGCATAGTCACTTTTTATATGTTTAGAGGATTTAAGGAATAAAAATTGGTGAAGTTCGCATGTAAATTGTTCTAAAAGATCTCGGCACATCTAAATCAACTTATGAATCTTTAGTTCACAGGAGTGAAATGTACTTCTGCATCCTCCTTGAATTGCCAATTGACCCACAATAAGTTAGTGGCGTCTCCAATATAATTGTATAATTGAATTGAAAAATCAAATTATGATTGATACGGCTTGGAAGGGTCGTGCTAAGTGTAGATGCCTCCTCGCAAGAGGAACCACTTTGCAATGCATTTGGTAATGCTCCCGAGAATAAATGTTTTTTGAGATTTCTTTTATTTATTTTGTTTGGATATCCACTTAAACATGTATTTTTTTTCTAGAAATAAAATAGAGATAATGTGGTTTTTTTTTTCAACGTTTTGCCTTTGATATTTTTTTTATTAATTTTTTTTTTTAAAAGATTTGAAGAAACAAAAAAAAAAATAGTTTTAGAACAGCTTTAGATACAAGCAATTTCTCATTTCTTTTCTTCCTTTTCCCTTCCTCTCTTTTTCCCCTTTAGATGGTCGCCAGCCAGACAAGGGCCGGTGACCAACGCACCCTTGGCAATCCGTCAATTTCCTTGCCAATCTAATTTGCCCTCGGAAGTCGGGAGGTCACCACGACAATTGCCGTCGTTTTCCTGCGCAAGGTGAAGATGTAAAGTTGTTTTGGGCTTTTGTTTTTTTTTTTTTTTTTTTAAAGTTCTTTTCTTACCTTTTTATTAAGGGTGTTACGATTACCCCTTGAGAACGGATACGTAACTACTTATGACCGTTGGATAAAGAAAAAATAAATCTCGTCCGTTGATCGTAAAACCTTTAAGATTTTGTGTATTGCAGCTTTTTCATAGGAGTTACGAGAAAATTCAGAAAGGCATAATTTGTTATGATACGGGATTTCTCGATGGACCATAAAACTGCCGAATTCAATAAACCCTCCAACACAAACATTATTTCCTCCAATAATAAAAATTATCTATTGCATCGAATCTGAAGTATTATGCGATAGAGCAGACGATCTGTCACTATGCATCATTCAATTACCACCCACGGTAATTCTATCATTTGATCACTGTACGAACAACACGACAGCAGCTGCTGTGGCGGTGACAACGACCGCAACGACGACAATGACGATGATGGCTGCGGTGATGACGGCGGCAGCCACTGCGGCATCAGCCGCCACTTCGGCGATGACACCGTCATCGCCACATCAACCTCCGCCGGCGGCAACTGCTGCGATGAGGTTGTCGTTGCCACATCAGCCTCCCCCGGCGGCAATTGCTGTGATGAGGTCGTCATGCGGCATCAGCCTCTGCCGGCGACGACAACTGCGTCGGCCTGGTTGCGGCAACTGCGGCACTGACGTTATTTTTGGAATATTAAGCTTCCATATCAATTTCGGTGAAGTGGCGGTTCTGTCCCCGGGACCACGACGATTTTTAGTAATAACACCGACGGCTACGACGACGACAATGATGACTACGCTGACGGTGATCCACCTCGAAGTGTCCCGGCATGCAGCGATGTCGTGCTGATGGAGGAGGGAAGTATGGGAAACCCGAACAACCTTGTGGACAGTAATTGCTCCCCATCAGGAAAATCCTCCTGTAGTTCAACGCCAGCGGTGAGCCTGCAAACATCTTTCAAAGCATCGTTCATACCACAAAAAGAAAAAAAAAGGTGGTAATTTAAAAAAAAAAAAAGATGGTGCCTTATTAGAAAATAAACATTATTGTTTTTAATCACAATAGATTGGGATGATTATATGATCCAAGCGTGAGATCAAGATAATCGAAGATGGAATTTAGCGAGCTGCCTTCATTTTTGGAAGTGCTTGGGCTGAGTTCTTTTTGAGATAGCTAGTATAAGCACTTGCAGAGGGGGGTGAATAGGTGAACAAACAAATTCTCGAGATACAAAAGCAATTCTAGGCAATCGAAAGAAAGGAAAATACAATCAAAGTAAAGTAAAGGATAGGGAAGAGAGAAATGAACACAAGATTTATAGTGGTTCGAACATTCCAAGCCTACGTCCACTTTTCCACACTGACACCCACCGGCTGGATTTCACTATGAACAAAAGAGAAGTTACAGCACGAGCTTTTCCTTAATTCTACATTGTAGATGTTCTACCACACTTCCTCAAGGTTTCTCACGAATATAGATTTTCTTTTGTTTACACGATTTTGCTCAACAAATGAATTGACTAGGAATAAGGAGCTTCGGACTTTGGAATTCTTCATCATGCACTCTCTCGAACAACTGGAACGTCTTCCTTATATACTTCTTCATGCCATCATACCCATTGGCACTTACCAAAGGAATTCTCCAATCTACCGTTGGACGGAATCAATTAGAAAGATCATTCGAGTTATTAAAGGAACATGTCGATAGCCCATCAATCCCGTTCGCCCATACAATCGGGATCTCGGTTTCCAAGTAGAACCTTCCAAGTATACTTTGCCAATCATTGGATCCTTAATCTTCAAATCAATTATGATCAAATAAAGGATTCCGTTATGTCATATCCCCCGAGATCTTCTCAGTCGATAAGGCCACATCCTTAATGAAACATCCAGGTTACGGATAGCCTTTCTTCAACTGGATTAGAAAGCTGTCATGAGGATAGACTTTGAGTGCTTGAGTGCAGTTGTTCGGAGGTCTTCGGACTTTAAATAGCGAGTTTGCAAGCGCGGGGCGATGGAAACGTTTTGTCAACTTCAAAACACTTCAAGAGAATTTCTCCAACAATCTCCCCCTTTTTGATGGTGATAAAACTTTCCTGCAGATTTGGAAAATTTTGACCTGCAAAACATTTCTCAAACATATATGCATATGTGGCATCCCAAAATTCAAAGCCAAGCCATAAGGTGTGTTAAAGTTCCTAATTAGGTGATAAAATTTCCATGGCTTATGCTTTAGCCATTAGTCTTTTAATTAGATGATTTGTGCATATGATTGTGAAAATTTAAATTTGATGGATTAATGATTTATGCTTGGCCATGCACTTTATAAAGTAAATTTCAATAACCAAAATGTCACAAGACTTTGCCCAAGATGGAAATTAAAATTTAAAAATATTTATAGAAGAAATTCAAAAAAAAAAAAAAAAAAAAGAGAGAGGAAAAAAGTTAATTTTTGGGATGGGCCTTAGGCCCATTGACCAAAGCCTTGATGGGCCAAGTTAGTCAGCCCAATTAGGCCCACTAAAGGGGGCTGTTGCCGGCCCAAGAAGAGGAGGCCCAAGCCCAAAAGCCCATCTAGACAAGTGGCAAGAAGACTTCATGCATTGGCTAATTTAAGTGGCATGCAATCATTGCAAATGATGAGGATTAGGGGGGTATAAGAAGGAAGAGAGAGAGGGTGGATGTGACATCCCGAAATCGACCTGGTTTCGATAAAGTGAAATGTGCATATCGTCGGCGTGCGCTTCACTATGGTCTTTTTTTTGAATTTATCACTCACGAGTTAGCTAACCTATTGGGTGAAGCCGTTAAGGGATATAACCGCGGTAAAATCCCTAAAAGCTACATAATTTGTTGGATTTGACTAGAATCGCGTCCTACGATTTTAATCATGAAATTTAATTCGGTTTTGGGAATCGAATATTCGGACGTGTCACACCATTTTTAGGGCCGACCGTCTCATCGTCTATCAATTTATTGCGAGTCCGAAATTTCAAGAAAAGAAATTATCGGAGGAAAAATCGAAGACCCGAAAGCAAATAAAAGGGAATAAGAAAAGGAAAATAATAGAAATAAGAAAATTGGGTTTTCTTATTAAAGTATTATTTTCTTTCCTTTTTCTTTTCTCTTTCTCTCTCTCTCTCCCCTCTCCTTCATGCGTAGCCAGCCCCCACCGACCGAATGCCCCCTTGCCAAATTTAAATTGGCTTCTCTCTCTTTTGTTTCTACTTTTGACTAGTCAAAAGAAAACCCTCATTCTTATCCCTTCTTCTCTCTCCTCTCTCTTCTCCCCCACTCTCCCTCGTAACCGACTTCTTCTTCCTTCTTCTTTGTGCGAACCAGAAGCCGAAGAAGACAGAAGCAGCAGCCACCGTCGTTTGAAGACAGGAGCAGCTCCGTCGCTCACCGCCCGCCTCCGCTTCTCCCTCGCCCCCTCAGCTGTCGTCGCCACCCCCTTCTCCTCTTCTCTATTTCGTGCGATGACCAGCAGAGACAAAAGCGGAAGCAGCCGCGGACGTTGTCTGAAGACCAGCCGCCGTTGCCGCCGCACCGGAGCCGGACCACCCGCGCGCCTGCCGCTCACCACCGTCCCACCGTCCGCGCCCGTCCCCGCGTCCATCGCCTGCTGCCGTCCCTGCCGTGCGACCCAGTTTCTTTTCGGCCTCTATTCAGCCACCGTGAGTGGCTGAGCAGGCCGCCGGAGCCGCCGTGCAGCCTCGTCGGACCGCCGCCTATCTTCCCGACCCCTTGCCGCCCCCAACCCTCTCTTTTTCCCCTCTGTTTTGCAGCAACCCAGCAAGTTGCGGAGTGGGCTTCAGCGACTTCGGGCCCGCTTTTGGACCGTTTCCCGGCCCCGAACCCGAGCTGTGCTTTGGGAAGTTTCGTTCCTCGCGTCGCCGCCGTCGGATTGATCCGATTTGTGCGCGATTTGGTGAGTAATCTCACTAATCCAGGATTAGTTGGCTAATTATGCTTAAGGTTGGTTTAGATTTAATTAATTATGTTTATGTTGTTAGATTAGAATAAATTAGCAATTATTAGTCAATTGTGATGCGATTTAAATAAATTGATTATGCAATTAACAAGTAGACGTGGTCTACTAATTATTGGAAGTTCCTCGGGAATTTTCCCGACCCTTAGTGGGCTCCAATTAGGCTTTTCGGGCCTAAGTGGATTTTTTAGTATTTAATTATTAATTTTCGGAATTAAATTAAATAATTATTTATTTTCCGAAAATTCAACTGAGATAGCTCGGGATCGGAAAATTATGTTGATGACCGTGGTGAAGTCTGTTTTATTTAATCGGGCTTTATTTTGAGCTAAATTGAATTTTTAATATTAATTATTTAATTTTCGAAATTAATAAATTAATTAAATATTTTTCAGAAATTAAGATTTTGATGGCCGACGACCGAAATCTCGTGTTGATCGTCGTGGCGCAGTCCGTTTATTTATTTGAGCTCCACGTTGTATGGAATTGAATAAATTGTGATATTTTATGTATTTACCCTAAATTGATTGGAATTGATTGAGATTGAATTGTTGATTGATAAATGGCCAAGTATGTTATTCAGCATTTATAATGCTTTGTTTAGTTGATTTAATTATTTGATTGAAAAATCGTTGGGCATTGGTTGCCGGTATTGAAAGTAGATTGGTATCACCTGAAAGGAAGCACGTGGGCTCGGTGAATTGGAATATCACCTGGAAAATGCACGTGAGTTTAGTGGTTGATCATATTGAATTGTTTATGTTGGCTCTGTGATCAGTGTATCACCTTGGCGAAAAAGACGCCCGAGAGCATATTGAATTGTTTACGTTGGCTCTGTGATCAGTGTATCACCTTGGCGAAAAAGACGCCCAAGAGCATATTGAATTGTTTACGTTGGCTCTGTGATCAGTGTATCACCTTGGCGAAAAAGACGCCCGAGAGCATAATAAAGTGTTCACTGTACGTCACCTTGGCGAATCGACGCCCGAGAGCATTGATGGAGCTCTGTGACCAAGTGCAGACATCTAAAAGGGCACGTGGGCTCGGCGAATTGATGCATCGCTTTGGTGAGTTGCACCAAAGAGAATGCACGTGGGCCCGGGCATCTAAAAGGGCGCGTGGGCTCGGCGAATTGATGCATCGCTTTGGTGAGATGCACCTAAGAGAATGCACGTGGGCCTGGGCATCTAAAAGGGCACGTGGGCTCGGTGACTTGATGTATCACTTTGGCGAAAAGGTCGCCTGAGAGAATGCACGTGGGCCCAAGGTTCGAGGCACGTGGACTTGGAGACTTGGAATGTCGTCCTAGAGAATGCACGTGGCCTCGCTTTTAGATACTCCTCCGTGGAGAGTGATTTGTATGACATGTAATCAACTAGGTCGATGCTTTGATTTGATGTTGTAAATTGATTGATTGAATGGAAATGACCGTGAGTGGTCTTGTTGGAATATAATCAACCAGGTCGATTTGATCGATGCTTCGATCGGTGATATGATTGCTTGGGTGCCTATTATGAATTGTACTAACCGGGTGGGATCGAGGGCCAAGGTAAGTCCTCTGCCCTGTGCGTGTTTAGGCAGCCTTTGGTATATTGGTTTACTAATCGGGCTTAGTGGGGTAGAACTCGTTGAGACGTAGTCTCATCCCAGTTTGGGGAAAACCATTTCAGGACCCCGCTGAAAAGCTGTGGAGGAGGAATCTAAGAAGGAGAACTCGGAGGTGAGATATGAAGAGAAGGATTTTGGAAGAAGAAGATAGTCCCGAGAGGGGCCTTGAGTACGGGCCCTCAGGATGGATTGAGATCCTATCTTCTTTTGAGATCTCCTTTTTGATGTGAATAGTTTTGAAGTGGTTTGTGTTTTGTATAAAAGTTTGGTTATAAATTTCAATATGAAGAATATGGCCCTGCTTTTCTATCCCATCGTTTTATTGTCCGGGGATTTTAACTGCTTCCGCATGTGCTTAAAATTTTTTTTTGAAAGGGTCGGTGATACATTGTCCTGGGATATCGCATTATAAAATCGACCAAATAGAAGGATGTGCACGTGCCCAAGGATCGGGGCGTGACAGTGGCCGGCCATTTGCTCGCCCAAGGAGAGAGAGAGAGAGAGAGAGTTGTGCGAGGGAGAGAGATCATGCGAGAGAGAGGAGGAACGGCCGAGAGAGAAAGGAGGAGGGAACCGCCGTCTGTCCGCTGTGTGCCGCTGTGTTCGCCGCCGTACGCCGTCGACCGACCGGTCTAGAGGCAAGTGTTAGTCCTCTAGCTTCTCTTGCATGCTTGTATGTCGTTTGCATATTGAGCTTTTGGGTGTTAGATGAGAAAAACCGAAGCATGGATGAGTTGTGTGTGAATGGTGTGACTGTTCTTGTTCGGACCGTGTGAGTCAGTAACTTGTTTGAGCTTGCATGTGTGTTTAAAGTCCGATTTTGGCTTCGATTTCTTCATGAGAGTTGTAGCTAACATCTTGAAATACAACATACTGAAATTTCGTGGAAAATGATGGAGATTTGAGGGGTTAAAGTCTTGTCCTACGGAGACCTCAGATCTGGAGAGTTTTTACTGACCTCTTGCTGGATATCTTGTTGCATGTATGATAAAGTCTTGGTATATGTATGACATTGAAGCGAGATGCATATGATAAAGTCTTGGTATATGTATGACATTGAATCGAGATGCATATGATAAAGTCTCGGTATATGTATGACATTGAATTGTGATGCATGTGTGAATCCTATGCCAAGTATGACTTGTTTGATGTCACGCCATATGCCATGTTAAATTGAGATCAAAATAATGGTAAATGTGGATAGTGATAAGTGAGGAAGTGGTTGTGGTGGAGGATGAGGCTGGAATGTATACAGATGCATTGCCGAATTTCCCTGGGAGATTCGTGGATCCCCGAATGTGGGGGTCGGAAGCCTGTCGGAGGTCTTTGCCCGAAGGGAAATGCCTCGCGATGCCGAGATTGGGGTGCGGGATGCCCGGCCGGGGAGTGTAAATGCTTCTAAGCCCCGTCGGAGGTTTCTCGCCCGAAGGGAATGCCTCGTGATGCTAGTTGAGATGCGAGATGCCCGAATGTGGGGCCTGGATGCCTGGTGGCCTGGGAGGCCGAATGCCTAAGCCTCGGAGGTCTTTGCCCAAGGGGATGATGAAATTGATGAATTGAGAATGGGTGATGTGGTGATCAAATTGAAAGCTAAAAGTGGAAATTAAACCATGATATGATATGCATGATGTTATGCATGATGATGATGATGATGATGATGATGATGATGATGATGATGATATGTGATGTGAAATAATGATGATCACCATGATATGATATGCATGATGATATGCATGATGATGATGATGATGATGATGATGATGATGATATGTGATGTGAAATAATGATGATCACCCACGATATGATATGCATGATGATATGCATGATAATGATGATGATATGTGATGTGAAATAATGATGATCACCCATGATATGATATGCATGATGATATGCATGATGATATGATGATGATGATGATGATGATGATGATGATGATGATATGTGATGTGAAATAATGATGATCACTCATGATATGATATGCATGATGATATGCATGGTGATGATACTGATGATGATATATGATATGGCACGATGACATGTGTAATGTGATGATGTCATGATGATGATGACATGTATGATGTAATGATGCCATGTGTAATGTAATGATGTCATGATGATGATGACATGTATGATGTAATGATGCCATGATGATGATGACATGTGTAATGTAATGATGTCATGATGATGATGACATGTATGATACGATGATGATACACATGTATGTGTTATAAATTGATATAATGATGCGATGATAGTATGCGCGTGGCTTGAGGTAAGAACGCTCGCAATGCATGTATGATTGCTTTGCCGATTGAGTTGTTATTGAATTCCTTATTTGCTTTGAGTGGTTGTCTTCACCCTTTGGGGACCAATATTTCGGATTAAGAATATGCCGCTTCCCGCCGTCACTCGTGGTGCATTTTATGGGTTAGCGTCCGACGTCGAGGTAGAGTGTGAGGGAGTTCACTGTCCCTTCCGTACTGGACTCACCTACATATGTGTGCGATGTTTTGTCTCGTACGACATAGGCCTAGCTGGGGGCTCGGTTGTCCAAGAGTTTGTTTCTGTCCACGTTCGCCGCGATGGGGTGATGAGAGGGATGCTGCCACCGCCGTTGCCTGACGCACCGGACTGGGTGTGAGGCCTGTGCGTGACGAGTAGGGGTTGTTTCTTTTTGGATAGTTAGCTGACACTTATGATGGGGGTTGTGCACATGCGATGTAGAGGGTCGAGGGTTCTTTTTTGAGGTTTTAGGCTGGACATGGCTGAGTCCTAGCTTTTCCTTTTGATGTACCAACCCAAAAGAAGTCCCATCTTGAAAATATATGTAAATAAAGTGTCGTGGCTTGTTTAAAAATTATGGTGATTAGTGGTGTGTATTTGTATCATGGTTGGTAGGGGGAGAGATTGTGATGTTTTAAATTGTTTTCGCTAATGAGTCGCGCTGGGATCGTTTTGTTTTTTTAAAAAAATGTGTCTATGAATTAGGACGCTTCTTCAAAGGGGAAATGTAATAAGGTGTAACATTGGCGTTGGTGACGACATGCGAAGGGTTCGGGGTGTCACAGCATATCTTATAGATAAATGGCTAAATGAATAACACTAGAATCTACAATCACAGAAAATAGGTTAGTCCAGTATGCAATAAAGCCATCCACAAGATATCAATAGTAGTTAATAATAAGCAGTCAAATCCAAATCCCAAATTTAGTCCAAATCCAGACACACAAGTCAAGTCAAAAACAAACCACAAAACAAACCAAAAGTTCGACAAATTTAAGTTCAAAGTTTTTCAACTCTCGCAACTCTCCCCCTTTTTGTCAGCATAAAAAAGATTGAGGTGAAGTCAAGGATTCTTGGGAACACGAACAAGCTGAAAATCTCCTATCGACTGAACGATGCCTTCCAGCCTTTTAAAGTTTTCCTTCAGCTGAGCAACATCCTCACCCTTAGCATTAGCCTGAATTTGAAGAGAAAGGGCTTGGATTTGATCATTTAAAGAATCTGAAGAGACTTGTCCTGCATTCTGCAAGTTCTGAACTTCACATCCCAATGCATATATCTGACCTTGCATCTCCAAGAGAATGTCCATCATTTTGCGAAAGTCTGCTGAATTGTTAGTCTGCGTATTAGCATTAGCACGATTTGATGGAGTAAATGCAGATGATGGTAGATCAACATAATCACACAGATTTGGCGAGGAAACCTCATGACCTTCCTCAGGAAACTGAGAGGCAAAAACCTCCTCTGGATCTGCTGGGGATCGACTGATTCCCTCACTGGTTGCAGGATTTGAGGTCATTCCTCTTTTCTCTTGGTCTCCCCCTGTGTTCATGCCTTCAGGTGGAGAGTGCTCCTCATGTTCTCCTTCTTCTTGATCTATTTTCTCTTATTCTTCTTTTTCAACTCTCTCTTGCTCATCATCTCTTTCTTCTTCTTCTTCTCTTTCCTCTGCTTCTTTCTCTGCTATTCCTTCTGTCTGTTGTTCTGACTCTTTCTCCGGAACAAATCAAATGAGATTCTTCAAAGCCATTGCAGAGATAGTGATGTTATCCTCATCATCTTCATCCTCAACGAGGAGAGCTCTTCTTCTTTTAGATGGAGCATCCATGGGCTCCTTCCCTTTCATTTTTCCTGCAGAAGAGAATTGATGAGATTTGACTGGAATTTTCTCCTTAAATTTCTCCAATGCCTTGCTTAGTTCCTTCAGACGCATCTTGGTCACCATTTTCAGTCCTACCACCATATGATCGCATGATTGAGCACAAAGAATTTGCGGAGGCTGAATATTCATATGTCTGAATAACTTCGTCACAAGACCTGTATAAGGAAGTTGATTTCGGTCTGAGGCAATTGATTATAATTTTGTGCAACAAGATGTTAAATGCACTCATCCTTTAATAGGAAATCTTTCCCTTTGTTCTCCTGTCCTTAACAAGTTCCAGTGTAGTACGAGCAATAGAAACTTTGATCCGTTGATATCTTCCTCTCTCAACTCCTAACACATCTGGCCAAAGATATCCATATCCACAACAAAGTCTTGATCTTTGACACTAAAGGAGAATCTATTCGAATCCAAGAAACTAAGAGTTGAATAGAAATAAGCAGTTAGTTGAGGATAAGCCTCTATGGAGTCAGAGGAGAATTTCTCAAGTTGAAGATGACCGAACTTTTCCCTTAAGTTCACATTTATAGCATCCAGAAAGTCAAAATCCACACTCCTAGGGTTTATCACCCCACGCTTCAGCAATTTTGAGTGTAGATCCTTTTGTTCCTTTGATCTAAACAACTCTCCCCTTTTCCTCGATTTTCTGCCGCAACTCCCATTCTTGGTTGAAATTATTTGTATAATTTGTCATCATCATTTCCATCCACCGGATTAAATCCCCAATCACGAGGGTCACTTGGGATATTCCGAAGGGTTTCTTACGCCACCCCCTTACGAGCGATTCCCAAACTTTCCATCTTTCGCAAAAAGATATATTCATTTCCATATCCTTTGTCTTTAAGAAAATCATCCACGTAGTTCAATGGAGTACCAATCCATTTTAAAGCACGATACAACTTATAAATAAAAGACGGCATTTGAACTCTTACAGGGTCTGCATCTTCAATGATTTCTTCATTTTGATGATGATCATCATCTTGAGGACTGGATGGAGGATAATGACACTGCTAAGAATGTTGTGGGTTTTGCTGCTGATTTGGAGACACTTCTTCTTCAGTGAGATCGAAGTGCGTAGGCCCCTCACTCATTCGCTGTGGTCCCCTACTTGCGATCCTCGAAGACTTTCTTGAAGACGACATCTTTCCTAGTTTTTGAAAGATTCCTTGCTTGACTTTCCCAAGAAAGATGACAACTTTTTCGAAGATTAAACAAGAAGAAAAAATGAATGGAAGATTGGTGCTTTTTAGGGTTTTGGAGTTAAGCGAAGAGAAACCGACTATATATAAGACGGTCGTAAGGAGAGGATACCAACCGTCGTAATGATAAGTGAAAAGATGCATTTTTTAAAAAATAACTGCCTTTTTCGAAAAATGGTCACATCAAAATAACTTCTTTTTCTAAAAGAAACGATGCAATAATTTCGTCAATTAAAGATAGCGATTAAGATAACAATAATCAACACGGTTGATGAACGTACCTTTTCAAGATGAGATTAGAGAGAGAGAATAACTTACAGTCAAAGTCTTGCAACAAAGTCTTGTTTGTCCGAGTCTCGAGAGTCCTTAGACTTTAACATCTTCAAATCTTAAAATGTTGAGTCTTGAACGGATAATTTCAAATTGATTTTTCTCCAAAGGCTTTGTAAATATATCCGCCAGTTGGTTCTTTGAGTCAACAAACTAAATCGTAATTTCTCCATTTTGAACATGATCTCTAATGAAGTGATGTCGTATCTCTATATGCTTTGCTCTTGAGTGAAGAATTGGATTTTTGGTGAGATTGATTGCGCTGGTGTTGTCACATTTAATCTCCGTGCATGAACCTTCAATTCCGAAGTCTCTTAGCTGTTGTTTTATCCACAAAATTTGTGAATAGCAACTTCAAAGAGCTACATATTCTACTTCTGCTATAGAGAGCTACGTACTTTGGTTTCTTGATAACCAAGACACTCCTGCCTCCAGTAGTTGATGTGCGGTACCGATGTGCTCTTTCTATCAACTCTGCATCCGGCTGAGTCTGCGTCTGAGTACTCAAGAAGAGTAAAGTCTCCCTTTTTAGGATACTAGAGACCGAAGCTTGAAGTTGATGCAATATATTTGATAATATGCTTTGCAGCCTTTAAATGTGATTCTTTAGGGTCTGCTTGAAATTTGGCGCAAATGCAAACACTAAACAAAATGTCGTCTAGAAGCGTAAGATAAAGGAGTGAACCGATGATACTCCCCGTATAACTTTTGGTCGACTTTCTTTCCTCCTTCATCTTTATCTATCTTCACGGAGCTTGACATTGGTATATCGGCCTTTTTGCAATTGTCCAGTCCAAACTTCTTCACAATATCATTAGCATATTTTTCTTGATGAATAAAAGTTCCTTCCTTCAGTTGTTTCACTTGAAGTCCAAGAAAGAAGGTTAACTCACCCATCATGCTCATTTCAAATTCATCCCGCATAGTCTTAGAGAATTTCTTGCACAGACTTTCATTAGAGGATCCAAAAATAATATCATGGACATATATTTGAACAAGTAGAAAACTCTTGCTTTCTTTTTAATGAAAAGAGTAGTGTCTACTTTACCTTTAAGAAATCCATTTTCAATTAAAAACTTACTTAGTAGCTCGAGGTGCTTGTTTTAATCCATATAGAGCCTTTTGAGTCTCGAATACGAGTCTGGTTTCCTTGGTCTTTCAAACCCAAGAGGTTGTTCCACATAGACTTCCTTTTGGAAGAATCCATTTAGGAAGGCACTTTTGACATCCATTTGGAATAACCTAAAAATCTTATAACAAGCAAAAGCAAGTAATAATCGAATTGCTTATAACCTTGCTACTGGTGCGTAAGTCTTGTCATAGTCTATCCCTTCTTCTTGTGTGTATCCCTTGGCCACGAGTCTTGCTTTGTTTCTTATGACTTTTCATTTTTCGTTCATCTTGTTTCTGAAAACCCATTTAGCTCCAATAACAGACTTACCTTTTGGTTTAGGAGTTAATTCCCAGACATCATTAATACTGAATTGCCTGAGCTCTTCTTGCATAGCTTCAATCCAGCTTTCATCAGATAAAGCTTCTTCTATGCTTTTGTGTTCTATTTTAGAAATAAGAGCCACATCTAATTAATGTGATACATTTACGGAAATTTTATGACATTATGAGGAGTGGTGGTTGATAACTCCTGATTATTTAGCATGTCATCATGCCATCCAATTTTGATTGGTGCACATGATCTACTCTTTTTGATTGACCATGGCTATCTTTTGAAAATTAGGGTATTACAATTGCTCCGTTCCTTTTCACTCCAAATATCCAATGTGAGGCTTTCTTTATGTTTCGCCTCACATGTGCACTAAATATACTCCTCTCACAAGTGAGTCTATTGAACCGAGGCCAAAGGTTGCCATTTGATACACGATCTTCTCTTTTGCTCGACAGATATGTTCTCTTGGAACAAGTGTGTGGTTAACTTTGCTGGTGCTCCGTTTGACTATTCTTGCTCTGTTTCGATTTGTTTTGTAATGAACACTATGTACTTATGTATCCTTTTGAGTAATGAATACAATTTTCTTTTGAATTAAAATAAAAAGAAGTCATGTTGTGATAAATTACGAAGATGAGCCATGTTGTAATAAATGTTTTATGATGAGTCATGATGTTGTAATAAGTGTTAAGAGTCCTTGTGTTGTATTAATGGTAAGTCATAGGCGTGAATCGCATGTTCACAAAAAACACTGGTTTTTGTCTGTCTTTCGGTTTCATTGATAGCAGAAGAGCCTGACTCTATAGGGGCGCTAGCGCTTGACTAATAGAATATCAAGTCAAAGGGCCTGAAAAACGTAATAGGCTGCTACTATAGGCTCGCTTCGCTTCTTCAAGCTCCGCCCCTTATTGAAGACTAAAGTGGCATTAATATGCTTGCGTTACCCATGATGCAATCTTGCTTATCTTTTCTTTCCCTTATTCATAAAAAGGCAGACTAGCCTTAAGCAATCATGCGTTTGTGTGCTTAAACAGTTTTTCCCTTTTTCTCTTCAAATTTCCATTACATATTATAAATCTTAGACTAATAAGATAGGATATATCTTGATGGCATGCTCTGCGCTCGCCTTCATGAAGATTTTGTGCATAAGAAATTGAGGCTATAAAGCCTTATGTTCGAAGTGAGGGTGTAGATGGATGTTAAAAATCGATCCCAACATTTTTACATACCCCTTTTATGGTGGCAACTCCTAAATGAATTAAATTGCATGTTTAATTAATTAAATCAAAATCTTAAAGTTGCCATTGGTATGACCTTGTAATAGTCTACGCTAAATGTTCCTTTGTGATTCATTAGTTTTCTTTTAATGGTTCACATCTGAAAATGTCGCGTCGCGATAAATCCGAAGATCCAGTTCTTGATAGACCATAGAACTACCGAAAATAAACAAACCCTTCATCACAATTTTTTCTCCTCCAACACAATTATTTGTCGCATCAAATCTCCAAAGTTGGATACTATAAATTATTCGAGTTTCACACAGACACATGCCCAGAAACTTAATCTTATTGTCCTAGGAGAAGAACGCTAACGACAAGGGGAACGAAATGCTCGCAGTGTCCTATTGAAGGGAGATTTCCGCGTCTACCGAGAGAGTGCTTTCTGCGTTCTCAGGATCACGACGAAAGTAGAAAAGGAAACCACAGATTACAACGGCGACGACAACTATGCCGACGATGACCCATCCCGGAGTATCCCACCATGAAATGTTCTCGTCGTCGGACGAGACCGAATTCGGGACAAATGAAGAGGGAAGCACGGGCAACCTGAACAATTTTGTGAACAGTTATAGTTCTCCGTCAAGAAAGTCCTGCGTAGTTAAATGCAAGTGATGAGTTCACAAACATATTTTGAAGCATCAATTCACACAAGAAAATAAGTAGTTGTTCAAAAGGAGGGTGCTTTATTAGAAAAGAAACACTATTTTGATCACATAAACCCAGAAGTTTATATGACGCGAGCGCGAGAATAAGATGATTGATAAGGGAATGAAGTAGTATGCAGTATAAACCAAAGAGTTGAAGGAGGTGCTTGCGTGTACCTCATCAAGAAGAACCGAGGCGTGTGGTGTTATTGGTAATTCTTACACTACCAGCCAAGAAGTGCGAGTTTTCATTAGGTGGCCTCTCATTATAATGGCTATCTTCTGTCCTCCATTATTGGTGGCGGTTTTTGGTATGGAAAACTGGTCGACATTGGCATGGACACTTGTCCTTTTACGTGACATCACGGCATTGACGTGGATAATTTTTATTTGTGATTTCGGTGTCCAAGTTACTATGCAAATATGGAATACATGTTGATTCAAGCACATAAGCTTTAGTTCATGTCCATTTCGACACTTAGTTAATTTTCTTAGTTTTTCTTTTTGTGTCTTAAAATAGTTAAAAAAAATTAAAAAGTATTTTTAGGTACCATGCACGCTCACAAATAGATTTGTTTTCTTAATATCGCGCTGCACTTTCTATTGCATTTTTTAGATTTATTTTTCACATGCGACAGTTCATTTTAGGAATGTAATTTATTTAGTAGATGGTCATGACATATCATACATTCACATTCCTATTTGAGCATCAGGCATCTCTTGGAGTGCTTATATCAATTTACATTTATAGCTCACGGGGTTTCATCCCGGGCCTTAATAACCAGGTTTTGCTTAATTTTTCCCGATACCACTCGTGTCCTTTATTTTTTTTTCTTGTCATTCATTTCTTTTATTAGCTTTCTATTGTAATCGCTGGCTTGTTTATTTTTGTTACTTGAGTGACTATGCATAATCACTTTTTATATGTTTAGAGGATTTAAGGAATAAAAATTGGTGAAGTTCACATGTAAATTGTTTTCATACTCAAAGATCTGATGCAACTAAAACGATTGTGAATCTTTAGTTCATAGAAGTGAAATGTACTCCCGCATCCTACTTGGATTGTTAATTTATTTATCATAAATTAGTGGTGTCTCTAAGACAATTGCATAATTAGATTGAAAAATCAAATTACAATTCATAGGACTTAGAAGTGCCCATGCTAAGTATAGACGATCTATGATTTTGCATCATTCAATTACCACGTATGGTAATTTATTTATCTGATGACAACAACGCGATCACATGGACAGCATGGCGGCGACGGTGTGTCACACGGATAGCACGGTAGCAACAGCATATCACACGGACAGCAAGGCGGCAGCAGCATTGGCGTCCACGTCAATGTCGGCGTCGGCATCCCAATCGGCGTTGACCACAGCATTCCCGTCTGCGTCGGCGATGGCATCCGCGTCGGCGACGGCGTCTGCGTCGGCGTTGACGTTTGTGTCATCGTCGGCGGCTTCGGCTTCAGCTTCGGCGTCGGCCGGCGTCGGCACTAGGCTTATTTTTCGAATATTAAGCTTCCATGTGATTCTATCCCGAGACACCGGCGTCTACGACGACAACAACGATGACCACGTTGACGGTGATCCACCTCGAAGTCTCCCGGCACGCAGCAATCTTGCTTTCCAAAGATACAGAAACTGGAACGTCCCCTGCTGATGGAGGAGGGAAGTACTGGAAACCCGGGCAACCTTGTGGACAGTTACTGCTCTCCATCAGGAAAACCCTCTTGCAGTTCAATGCAAGCGGTGAGTCTACAGACATTTTTTGAAGCATCGTTCATACCAAAAAATTAGATGTTACCTTATCAGAAAAGAAAACTTTTTTCTTTCATGATAGATCGGGAAGATTATATGACCTGAGCGCGAGATCAAGATAATTGAAGATTAAATAGCGAGACGTAATATAATAAATCTATGAGTCAAATAAAATGCTTGCACGTACCTTTGCAAGAACAACTGAGCAAACTTGGGACTGATGTTATCGCTACAATCCTATACAACTTGCAAAGAAATGTGAATTCCACTGGGTGGTGGCCTCTCGTTATAATGGCTTTCTGGTCCCTAGAGTGTGCTTTGGTCAATAATTTTTTTGCTTTTTTAACGTGAGGATGTACGTAAGAAGGGATGATTAAACAACATGACAAAAGAATTGGGGAAATTTCATATCACGTACCAAATAGTCATGATTTGATGTCAATGACATTGTTTGCCAATTCAGTTTAAAGCATTTCAAATTTTCCAATTGAGTATTAGACTTTTTCATCTTTTGCTAATTAAGTTCGTTAGGCCAATAGGCCAATTCTAGCTGAAAATTGCATATGTGAATGCTGGTAATCCTATATGGTAAGGTCGACGTTAATATGGATAATTTCTAATAAATATTTTAATTTTTGTTTATTTATTCTATCTTTTCTTTTCTTGATCTTCCCTTCTTCCTCCTCTAGCCAACCTCATGGTGGTTGGATGAGACTCCCTTGAGACTAGCAAGGTTGTCAGCTCTTGTTTGGCCAGTCGTAGGCCATGGCTAAGGCCAGCAACCGGCTAGAGGAGAAAGAAGAAGAGGACAAAAAAAAAAAAACGAGGAAAATCTTATAAAATTATTAATAAATTAAAAAATTAAATAAAAAAAAATTTAGTGTGTAACAAATGCATTTCTATTCTGGAAATAGAAATTTTTATGTAGTTACCAAATACCTTCAAATTCTTAGAAACTCATTTAAAAAATAAAATCTAGAAAAAATTATTTCCGCAAATAGAATAGTTATCAAACGGCTCGTAGGGTGCGTATGACAAAATTTCTAGAACAGAAATTGATTTCTTAATTTCTATTTCAGAAACTGAGAAGTTAAAAATGTTAGCTTTTGATTTCTTCTTCAAATCTATTTATAGAATAGAAATCTATTCTAGAAATAAAAAAATCAAATTGCGTTACCAAACAGATTTATATTCCAAACCTGTTCCGGGGAATAGAGAAACAGAGAAATAGAGAAGTAGAAATTTTATCATGCGTGCCCTTAGTATCCATCACTTCAAAGATGAACCTTTAAAAATCAATCTTAAATGCGTAAACTCATGTAATTGGCGAAATTTCGTACAGGATCTAGGTGGCAGCGCCCCAACCTTCTGGAATTTTGATGAAGGGTAACACCTATTTTAATTATCTTGCTTTATGAATTAATGTGTTATTCTTCCTCTATCAAAATTCGCGGTCCATCATTAAAATAAAATGTTTTCGCCAAAAGTCCTGCCTCCATCTCATAGGCTATTGAGTTTTTCATTCCATTGATTGTCGGTAATAGGCTGTTAACACGGGCCTTGCACAAATCTAGCGAGGAAATATCGGCAATCATTCCATGAGATATATAATATATATTGCTTAGAAATAAGTATTTTTTAAAAGTAGAGAGTAAAGGAGGTTCAGTGAATAAACCACCATCCTTATCGCGTTTACAAGTCGCAACCGTTTGCCTAACTAGGCTAACCATGAAATTTCGGAAGCTATCCAGCACCTTTGAATTTTGACTTCGGTTTCGCTCCCTGCCATACCATCCATGTTTCTCTGCCATCACTATTCCGTTTTTACAACGCGTCTCCATTATCATTAGAGGAAAAACAACCAAAAACTCTAAATTATGTTTACATGACATATTTATCTCAAAATTTATTTTGTGACGCACAAAAAACCCAAAATTTCTTAAACTTATATCCCACGAGACATTTATCTCAAAACTTGGGATAAATATGTTGCATGAGTATAACTTTGGGGTTTTTGGTATCACAAAAAAAGTGTCACACGAGTATAAATTTAGGGTTTTTTGTATCATATTTAATATAAATGTGTCACACAAAATAAGTTTGAGATTTTTTTGTGTTGCAAAAAAAAAAAGAATTGGGATAAATTTGTCACAGTAAGCAAAATTAAGGATTTTTGGTGATTTTTTCCCTTATTATTATTGCTATTTCAAGAGATAAGTTGATGTCTAGCTAGAGATCTGGAATTAGTCATGACTTGAAAATCTTGCTATTATTGAATCTTTTCCTGCCGAATTTTGAAATGTAAATCGTGCGAGGGGTAAAAAACAAAATCACTTATCCGAAATTCATAGTCCAATTATAAGTGCGGGAAAAAAATACCATGCTTTAATTGAAGTCGAATATGCATAAAATTGGAATCCCGTCTCTTCTTAGTACGAGAGTATCCTATTCCAATTCCAATTCAAAAACCCACTTAATTAAAATAACAAGAGTTAATTCAAGGAGAGAAGAGTATAGGGCATGTTATTTAGCACTTTTCTTTAGCCCATCATAATAATGGAGAGGCACCTTTCCCTTTTCTGATGTGCAAAATGAACCATGACGACTTCAATCGCTACGGTTTTAAATATTAGCAGATGCGTGCATTAGGTTTACTCTAACTTCGGAGGAACACAAAAACATCATCTTAGAAGGAGGAAGAGTGACATCCTACCGGGGGCAAAATAAATAGATAATAGTTGAAAAAAAGTTGAATTTTAATTTGAAGGCATCTTGGTGAACTATTTATAAATGAATGGCTTTAACAAAAATTATGGTGGAAATTGCAGCTACCTAATTTTATCAATAGAGACTGAGAATTAGGATGTGTTTGCTAACTATTCTGTTTTCAGAAATAATTTCTTATCATAAATGATTATGTTTTATTTTGATCCCAATAGTAATTTCTTATCATAAGTGGGCTGAGTTATTCAGATGAGTGTCTTTTAAGGCCCACGGATGGACCATGCAATGGAATCGTTATCAGAGAAAGCATTTCACCTTTTTAAACCCAAGACATTAGGCCCCTTGTCTCTGCTGCCTTTTGAGCTTGCTTTGAAACGGGCTTTAGTCCACAAACGTGTTTTTTCTTTATTTTACAAAAAGTCCATAGACCTATTTTTCTTTTTCTAGTTTGGTCCATGAGCCCATGCATTTAGTTTGTCGTCAGATTAGATTGGAACACTTTTTCTTTTCGTTCCCCATTGCTTCCACGATAATCCTTGAAAATCAATGTTTATAGCGGAAAACCGCACACGGTTGCCGGAATTTGGTGTATCTAGGCGGCGGTGATGTCCCCCACCCTCCATAATTTCAATGAAGGGTTAACATCTATTTTAGTCACCTTGACTTTTGGATTAATGTTTTCCTTTTTCTTCATCTAAATTCTTGGTCCACCTTTATAATAAAATATTTTCACCAAAGGTGCTGTCAGATTTTTACAGTATAATGAGTTTTTTGTTCTTTTAATAAAACTAGCGACACAAACTCTTACATTAGCACCTGCGTCCTTTAAATCAAGCGAGAAAACATTGACAATTATTCTACGAAATACATATGTGGAAGTATCTTGTAAAAGCAGGGGATAAGGAGGCTGCTTGTTAAGCTAGGCTAACCATGAGATTTCTGAATGTGGCCTAAAGGCTTTCAAATCCAGCAGCTTTGAGTTTTGACTTCACTTTCGCTCTCTGCCGTAACCATCAAAATTTCTATGCCGTCATTTAGTCCGAGTTTACAAGGCGTTGCCATTGTTTTATTGCTATTTTAGGAGATTAAGTTGACGTCCAGTTAGAGATCTCAGATTCGTCAAGATCTAAAAGTGGGAAAATTGTCAAAAAAGTACTAATTCTAGTGTACAACTTTCAATTCAATCATAAACTTTTCAATATTACTCATTTAGTTATAAATCTTTTGACTATTTGTCGATGTAATTATTCTGATCAATTTTGGCCGAAAGTTGCTGATGTAGACACCGACCGTTTTATGTGGCATGATCAACGATGGCCATTAGGTCAGCGATTCCAATCAAAATTAGCCGGAGGGATATGTTGGCAATCGTCCAAAGATTTAAGACTAAATTGGTAATTCATCAAAATGTTTAGGACTTAATTAATAAAGTTAAAAAGTTTATGATTGAATTTGTTGCCATACAATAAGTCAATGAATTATTAAACAATTATTCCCTATAACTCTCACTACTTTTATCAACTATTTACGAATTTTATATTGTGCAAGTAACAAAAGAAAAAGAGGAAAAAACACTAAACCACTCATTCATTTCATAGTCCGAAGTGCGCAAAAAATATCATACTTTTACTACAATGGAGATGATTTCTCTCAAGGCCACATCGATTGCTTTGATCATTGAAGAAGCCCATCTCTTTTTTATTACGAGAGTATCCCAATCCTTATCCAATTCAAAATCTCATTTAATTAAGATAATACGAGTCAGTATAAGGAAAGAAGAGTAAAGTGCATGTTAATTAGCCCTTCTTTAGCCGCCTCTTTTTAAAACGTGCATGAATGAATCATGACAACGACTCTAGTGAAAGAGGGCAAGTGCTACATACTTATAAATATTAGCAGATGCATGCATTATCTTGCTTAGGTATACAAAGTTAAATTCAGCTCCCATCCATTCGCACATACATTCACCTTTCACCTACAAACGCATCAAGGACACACAGCGACCCCACTATAAAAGCCAATAGAGATTCAATCCACTACATAAAGTTGCACCGCCCTTAGGATGTTTATTAATTTCTGGCGACCGTGGAAAGGCATCCCAATGTAGACTTCTCTCCGCGGGGTCAACGGGCTCATGTTAAGAGAATCCCATTAGCCAACTCGGTGTCTTCCCCAGTGATTAACAGTAACGATGTTTCAGTGTCGCTTACGTAGATATTGGCCATCATTCAGAATGAGGGTTTAGCTGGACGTTAAAAGTTGATCCTGGCGTTTTTAACATACACCCTTTCATGGTGTTAATTCTTGAATGAATTAAATTGCATGCTTAATTAATTAAATCTAAATCTTAAAGTTGCCATTTGTATAACCTTGTGTGAGTCTATGCTAAATGTTTCTTAGTGATTCATTAGTTTTCTTTTAATGGTTCACATCTGAAAATGTTGCGATAAATCCGAAGATCCGTTTCTTGACAGACCATAGAACTACTGAAATTTTAATAAACCCTTCTTCACAATTTTTTTTTCCTCCAACACAATTATTTATTGCATCAAATCTCCAATGTTGGATACTAGATTAGACGATCTGTCACCATACATCATTCGAGTTTCACACAGAAACATGTCCAGAAGCTCGCAGATTATTATCATTTGGAGGAGGACCCTAACGACAACGGAATCGAAATGGTCAAACCATCTATGGTCAAACCGTCTGTACCCAAGGTAAATTGTGGTTTTTCCGAGAGATTGCCCTCTGTGTCCTTAGGATCGCGACGAAAGTATAAAAGGAAACCACAGATTACGATGGCGACAACTACGATGCCGACGATGACCCATCTCGGAGTATCCCACCACGAAATGTTGTCGTCGGACGAAGGGGGGATGTACGGGCAACACGGACAACACGGACAATTCTGTGGACAGTTATTGTTCTCCATCAAGAGAACCCTGCATTGTTAAATGCAAGCGATGAGTTTACAAACATATTTTGAAGCATCAATTCACACAAGAAAATAAGTTTTTCAAAAGGAGGGTACTTTATCAGAAAAGAAACACTTTTTTGATCACATAAACCGAGGAGATTACATGGCCCAACGTCCGAGAAGGAGATGATTGAAAACAGAATGAAGTAGGATATAGCATAAACCGAAGAGTCGAAAGAGGTGGTCGCATGTACCTTATCAAGAAGAACCAAGGCAAGTGGTGTTATTGGTATAATTCTTACACAACCAGCAGAGGAGTGCGAATTTTCATGAGGTAGCCCCTCTTTATAATGGCTCTCTTCTACCCTGCATTATTGGTGGCAGCTTTTGATTGAGAAAATTACCAAAAAAGTCTCAGATTTATTATAATTGTGTCAATTCAATTATAATTATTTTTTTTGGTCAGTTGGGTCCTAAATGTTTTTGTATTTGTGTCAATCCAGTCAATCTAGCCAAAATTGGCTAGTGGATACTGACATGGATGCCGATCATTTTATGTGCTAAGTGTAGGCATAATTGAAAAATCAAGTTGTGATTGATAGGACTTGGAAGGGCCATGCTAAGTGTAGACACCTCCTTCAAGTGCTAAGTGTAGACACCTCCTTCAAGGAGAATCACTTGGTAATCCATTAACTTCCTTGCGGATCTAATTTGCCCTCCGGAGGTCACGACAACAATTGCTAAGGTTTTCCGGCACAAGGTGGAGATGTAATGTTGTTAGGGGCTTTTCATTTTTATTTTTCTTTTATCACCTTTTTATAAGGGGTGTTACGAATAACCCTTGAGAACGGATGCGTGATCCCTTTATGACCATTGGAAAATGAAAAATATAAATCTCGTCCGTTGATTGTAAAAGCTTCAAGATTTTGGGTATTACAGCTATCTTATAGGAGTTACGAGAAAATTCAGAGAGGCATAATTTGTTGTGATACCGGATTTCTCAATGGAACATAAAACTGTCGAATTCAATAAACCATCCAACACAAACATTATTTCCTGCAATAACAACAATTATCTATTGCCTCGAATCTGGCATGTTATACGATAGAGTAAATGATCCGTCATTGTGCATCATTCAATTTCCACCTACGGCAACTTTATCCTTTTATTACAACTCGGACGACACGGGCAGCTTGGCATCGTGGATGAGTTCGCTGATGGGTGGCCGCAGCCACGATGGCAAATAAGTGAATATAAGAAAATGATGAAAATAATTATTAGCAAAAGAGTAGATAGAGTTACCCATTTTTAAGAAAAATTTAAATTAGGAAAAAAAAAAGCATTAGATGACATGATTGCACATAATTTCGTATACAAATATGATAGCTCTTGGGATTAAATGCATAATCGTTAGGAAAAAAGCTACCAAAGATCCCAAACTTTGGTCAAAGTGACAAATTTATCATAAACTTTTTTTTTGTGATACAAAAAACTCTAAACTTTACTAATCGTGACACATTTACGCCCAACTTTTTTTTGTGACATAAAAAAATCATAAACTTATATTCGTTTGACATATCTATCCTAAAGTATAGGGCATTTTCTTCTTTTAATTTTTAAAATGTTTTTCTTTCTTTTTTTCTTCTTCTTCTCTCTTCCCTTCGCTGGCCATGGTGGAAGGAAGTCAGACTCGGGCTAGGGCCACCCTTGTCGGTGTGGGGCAAGGTTGCTAGATCTGGCCCAAGTGGCATCAGGCAAGGGTGGCCCTTGCTAGATCTAGCAAGGGCTGTCCTCGCTCGACCTAGGCGAAGGTCACCCTCACTTGGGCTGGCAAGGGCAACAACCAAGCGAGAGGGCGGCTAAATTCTTCAACTGTTGACGAATTCAGCTATGACAAATGAATTACCATACCTCCTCCGATCAACGAAGGTATTTTCAAATGTGAGCCATCCATTGCAAGGACGGGGCAAGTTCCTAACCACAAACCATCTATTATCATAGTATTTTTCAAATACAGAGTAATTAATAAATAAATTTATTTAGTTGTGCACATGAGTATGAATAAACGGACATGGCAATGAGGAAATTATTACATAGGCCCTTTCGATTATGCTTTGTCTTCGTAGGAACCGTAGTTTAAGAAAAGAAACACTAGTCACTTTCCACGCATTATGTGAGGGAGAAAGGGGAATCCTATGGTAGGCGCATGTGAAGAGTTGCTTATCAATCAAAGCTTGTGCCTTTCAGATGGGAAGGGATTGAAAATAACATCTTAGTTTCCAGGGCACACACCACCCATAATTGTTGCCATTGTTTTGTCTTATCTTCTTCGTTCGATGCTCACTTGCAATTATTGATCTGGACAAGTTGGACGGACCCAAGAAAGAAAAGAAAGAATTGACTCATGTGGATCATCCTATGAGGGCAAGAGAAAAGGTGAAGTTCTTCCTTTTTGGGTCAAAGAAAATTTTATTGAAATTATGAACATGGTCTAAAGAGTCCTAGGCAAGGGGAATCTAAACAAAGGAGAGACCGAAGGGCTTGCAAAGGAATAGAAGCCAATTTTGTGGAATAGAGCCAATCCGTGGAGTCCTCGTAGCTTAGTTTACAAGCCTGCATCAGTAGGAACAAAAAGTGTTAAAATATATATCTATATGTCTATATGGAAAGGGAGATTATATGTATATGTCTATTGGCAATGTAAATGGAATAGTGCAATAATTTGAATTTGATGATTAAGAGCTGAATTAGATGTAATATGTTTGTAGTTACAAATCTAACAATTGAAAGAATAACTACACCAGAAGCCCTAAAACTTATTTATGGAAATTTAATGCGATACATTTATGGAAATTTAGGACATAATTATGAGGAGTGGTGGTTGATAATTCCTGATTATTTAGCATGTCACTATGCCATCCAATTTTAACTAGTGCACATGATCTACTCTTTCTAATTGACCATGACCTCCTTTGGAAAATTAGGGTATTACAATTTCTCCGTTCCTTTTCACTTCAAATACCCAATGTGAGGCTTTCTTTCTTTATTTCTCACCTCACATGGGCACCAAATTTACTCCTCTCACATGTGAGTCTACCAAACTGAGGCCAAACGTTGCCATTTGGTACACGATCTTCTCTTTTGAGAATCATTGACTACTTCTTTGTATCCCAAAAAGTGAAATATAGCAATTTTTTTTTTTTTTATCTCATATGTGTACTCAACGAAGGAACCTTCAAAATGTATTTACTAATGCCAAATAGAAAAAAAGCAAAATCTTCAGTGGACCATAGATCGGTTTGTATTAATGAATTTTAAGCATTGTTTTTCGTTTTTGGATTTAAGGAAAGTGCTCACACCAATCACTCAAAAGATTTAAGTGAAATTTATTTCATGAAAAGAGTCAAATTAACTAACAGAAGCCTCACATTAGTCCAAATGGTCAAATAAGATAGGTTTATTATCAATTACAACAATAGTGGAAGTTCCTAATTTGGAGCTGTCCATTAATGATATATTCTCAAACATATAAATACATAACTAATTAATCAATTCTATTGTACGTACAAGTGTGAGTTTATGTCTGATCCACAGCAAAAGACAATAAGGCAAATCGCTGTGGCCAAAAGTAATGGCCGACAAAAAGAAAAGCAC
>CM024527.1:39681769-39721478 GCA_014182385.1 Eucalyptus viminalis | reverse complement strand
ATCTTGTCGCGACTACTTTTCAAAGGAATTATTCAATTTACCCGTTGGACAGAATCAATCAGGAGATCTCGAGTCATTTAAAGATTTGTGATGAAAAGCCTCGTCAATCATGTTCTTGCACTCCATACATCGTGATCTTGGTTTCCATAAATAAAACCTTCCAAGTTTGCTTGCCTTCCAAAAGATTTGATTATTGGAATTGTTTCCAATAAAGATAGTCAATCATATAGGTGCCATATCTAGCCATAAAGTTATCCGTAAGCTATACGAAACGAATCCTTGAAGAAATAAAGATAATCTTGCATCTAGATAAGTATTCATTCTTCAGTCTGGAAACTATCAGTGTGGGGCGGGCTTTGAGCGCAACCTGTGCAGCGGTCTTCGACTTTGACACTAAATTTTGGAAGTCTTTAGACTAGAATTTGAAAAGGTTTTGTTAGCTTCAAAATAGTTAAGGAGTTTTCTCCAACACAAGACTCGTGTGACACCCCAAAACATCATGTGTGACACTTATGCTTTTCAAATTTTATTTCATAATTATTAATAGCATGTAAAAGCAAAACAAAATTTTCACAACATCCAATACAAGAAATCGCAAGAGTTTAATATAAAAAAACACATCTTCATCTTTATACAAATGTCAATATTTACTATCTTAACACAATAAAACACATGAGTTCTAAGAAGAAGGTCGGGTCACCTAAATTATCACTCCATTCATGTCCCAAAGTTGCTCGCACATGAGTCAAGTTATTCATTATGGATCGATAACCTTACCCATTGACAAACCATCACCATTGAAATCGAGAGGATCATCGAAATCCCCAAGGGGTCCAATAAACTCCTGTTTGCTCATACATTGAAACTATAGTTAATTATTGCTAACGTCGATTTGAGTATAAGTACATGCTAGTATTCATGATCAAAATATACAGGAACTCCAAAATGCAATGGTGGAGGGTAATCAATTCTACAAAAATGAAAAAAAAAAAAAGGAGTATGTTAGAATTTAGTAAATGAAATTTCTAAATTTAAGTTAGAGATCATCTTACCACTAAACTTAGTACCAACAAATAACCTGAATTTCAAGGCGAGTACAAAATAACCATTAATGAAAAATGCAGGAGTAGATGGTGCATTACCTTTTCATATTATGATAACAACACTACATTATATTATTTCATAATGTGCATATAGTAACTCATTGACATACATAGGTGAATTCATGCTTGTCACTTGGACAAGATATATTTCAATTCACGAGGCATCTTGAACACTTCAGTGGCATCCCAACTTTGTTTGGTGTGCAATTTAGTTCATTCCGATATTGCTAGTATGAGTACCTAGAGGGGTGAATAGGTATATAAGGATTTTTCTTCAACAATTGCACAATACTAGACAGTTGAAGGAAACGATAATCAAAAGTAAGACGAGAGAGAAAATTGAACAAGTGATTTATAGTGGTTCGAACTTATATCAAGCTACGTCCACTCTTTTCACTGACAACCTATTGGCTGGATTCCACTATGAACAAAAGAGAAGTTACAGCTTTGCCTTGATTCCACAAGTGTAGATGTTCTACCACACCTCCTCAAGATTTCTCAAAATATAGACTCTCTCTTTTGTATACAAGTATTTGCTCAAAAGATTTGTCTAAACAAAAAGGGAGCTTCGGACTTGGGAATTCTTCATCACGCACACCTGAACAACTAAGACATGGTCTTCCTTATATACTCCTTTATGCCATCATACCCGTTGGCACTTACCAAAGGAATTCCTCAATCTACCCATTGGACGGGATCAATTAGGAAGATTGTTCAAGCTATTAAAAAGGAACGTGTTGATAGCCCATCAATCTTGTTCGCCCATACAATCGGATCTCGGTTTCCATAAGTAGAACCTTCCAATAATATTTAGGCAATCACCGGATCTTCAATTATCGAGTCAATCTTCGATCAATCAAAGGACTCCGTTATGTCTTCTCCAGCCACGAGATGTTCTCCAGTTGATAAGGTTAAATCCTTAACAAAACATCTAGTTCTGGATAACCTTTCTTCAACGGATTAGAGACTGTCAATGAGGATAGACTTTGAGTCTTGAGTCTAGCTGTCCGGAGGTCTTCAGACTTTAAATAGTAGAGTCTGCAAGCCTTCAGACTATACTAATAGAAACATTTTGTCAACTTCAAAACACTTCAAGAAGATTTCTCCAACAATCTCCCCATTTTTGATGGTGACAAAACTTTCCTGCAGATTTGGATATCTTTGACCCGCAAAACATTTCTCAAACACATATGCATATCTTATAGAGATAAATGGCTAACAAGAATAACACTAGAATCTGCAACCACAGAAAATAGGTTAGTCCAAGTATATGATGAAGCCATTCATAAGATATCAATATTGGTTAATAGAAGCTTGAGTCAAGTCCAAGTCTAGTTCAGGTTCTCATCCGAGACACAAACCAAAGTCAAACGAGGTTCAAACCACAAAACAATCCAACAAACAATTAAAAGTTTAATGAATGAAAAGTTTTTTATATCAAATCTTGCATCTCTCCCCCATTTTGTCATCATTAAAAAGGATGAGATGAAGTCAAGATTGCTTAGGAATGCGGACAACTACTGGAAATCTTCCATAGACCGAACAATGCCTTCCAAATTTTTAAAAGTCTTCCTTTTAGTTGTGCAATCTCCTCACTCTTGGCATTGACCTGATTCTGAACGAGAGAGGGCTTGCATTTTATCATTCAATGAACGAAAGAAGCTTGATCTTCATTCTTCAAGCTTTGAACTTTGCATCCCAAGGCATAAATTTGACCTCGCATCTCCAAGAGAATATCCATGTTTCTGCGAAAATCTGCTCCATTATCGGTCGAGTACTTGCTTGGCTCGATCGATGGAGTAAATGCGACGATGGTAGATCAGCATAATCTCGCGGGGTTTGGCGATCAAACTTCATGACCTTCTTCGGGAAACGAGATGCATAAACATCCTCTCGGTCCACTGGTGAGCGGCCGACTCCTTCACTTCCATCGGGACATGAAGACTTCACTCCTTTCTCCTTATCTCCCCCTCGTTTCCATGCCTACGGGTGGAGAAGAGTGTTCCTTAGGTTCTCATTCTTCTCTTCTTTCTTCTTCTCGGTCTTTCCTTCTCTGTTTCTTTTTCAGCTTCTATTTCTTCTTCTTCCTTCTCCTCTACTTCTTTTGTTATTTGTTCCGATTCTTTCTATGGAACAGGACGACATAAATTTTCAAAGCCAATGCAGAGATGGTGATGTCTTCCTCATCATCTTCATCCTCTACGAGAAGAGCTCTTCTTCTCTTGGATGGAGCAACCATGGGCTCCTTCCCTTTTCTTTTAGTGTAGAAGATATTTGATGAGATTTTGCGGGAGTCTTCTCCTTGAATTTCTCCAACTCCTTGCTCAGTTCCTTCAGACGCATTTTGGTCACCATTTTCAGTCCTACCACCATATGATCGCACGCTCGAACACAAAAGATTTGTGGAGGCTAAATATTCGATGTCCGAATAACTTCGTAACAAGGCTTGGTAAGGGAGTTGACCTCTGTCCTTCATCATTGCTCTATACATGTGAAACATCATAGTGTGAGGGAGAGAAAACCTTTTCCAAAGTGATTGGCATACATCAGCTTGGCCTCAACTTGAAACATCGTCTTGGAAGTTGATTTCGGTCGGAGGCAATTAATCACAATCTTGTGAAGCAAGATGTTGAATGCACCCATCCTTAAGTAGGTGATCTTTTCATCCTTGTTCTCATGTCCTTCACCAGTTCAAGTGTGGCTCGAGCAATGGAAACTTTGATTGGTTGATATCTTCCTCTTTGACTTCTAACACATCTGCGCCAGCATATTCATATCCACAATATAGTCTTGGTCTTTAACGCTGAAAGAGAATCTATTCGCATCTAAAAGCTTAGATTTGAATAGAAATATGCAGTTAATTCAGCATATGCCTCTCAGAAGTCGAGCGGAACTTTTCAAGTTGAAGATAACCCGGAACTTTTCCCTCAACTTCACATTCACAAAGATCCAGAAAATCAAAATCCACACTCCAGGGTTTATTACCCCACGCTTCAGCAATTTTGAGTACGGATCCTTTTTGCTCATTTGATCTGAACAAATCTCCCATTTTTCCTTGATTTTCAACCGCAACACCCATTTTCGGTTGAAATTGGTGTATAATTTATCATCATCATTCCCATCTACGATTCGGCCCCGATCCACGAGGATCACTTGGGATATTTGCAAGGGTTTCCTCGGCCACCCCTTTTCGAGCAATTCCCAAACTTTCCATTTTTCGCGAAGATATATTCATTCCCATGTCCTTTGTCTTTAAGAAAATCATCAATGTATTTCAAAGGAGTACGAATTTCTTTTAGGGCACGATATAACCGGTAAATATAAGCGGGCTTTTGAACTCTTACGAGTCTCGCATCCTCGATGATTTCTTCCTGTTGTTGATGATCAACGCTTTGAGCACTAGATGGAGGAGAATGACGCTGTTGAGAATGTTGTGGGCTCGCTTGCTGTTACGAGTCACTTCATCTTCGGTAAGATCGAGTGCGTAGGCCCTCACTCATCCACCGTGGTCCCCCTTTGCGATTCTTGAAGACTTTCTTGAAGATGACATCTTTCTCGTTTTGGAAGATTCCTTGCTTGACTTTCCCGGAAAGATGACAACTTTTTTTAGGATTAAACGAATAAGACAAACGGGAATGGAGAATCGATGCTTTCTAGGGTTTTTTGAGAGAAAAGTGAAGAGGAATCGACGGTGCACGATCGGTTAAAAAGAGGGATAAACGAACCGTCACAAAGGAAATAAAAAAATATGCCTTTTCAAAATAACGTCTTTTTCATAAAAATAGCCATTTCAAAAATAACTTCCTTTTGAAAATGAAACGATGCAATATTTACGTCAATTAAATATAGCAACAATTTAAACATAGTCGACGATCATACATTTTCAAGATGAGATTAAAGAGAGAAAAGACTTACGGTCGACGGACGTACCAAGGCTGTCTTTCAGATAAAGTCTTGTAAGTTCCAGTCTCGAAAGTCTTTAGACTTTGATATCCTCATACCTCAAAATGTTGAGTCTCGGAACGAATAGACTCAAATTGATTTTTCTCCAAAGGCTTTGTGAATATATCCGCAAGTTGATTCTTTGAGTCAACAAATTGCATTGAAACATCTCCATTTTGAACATGGTCTCTAATAAAGTGATGTCGAATCTCTATATGCTTTGCTCTTGAGTGGAGAATTGGATTTTTGGTGAGGTTGATAGTGCTGGTGTTGTCGCAATTAATCTCCGTGCATGAGTCTTCAATTTCAAAGTCTCTTAGCTGTTGTTTTATCCATAGAATTTGCGAACAGTAGCTTCCAAGGGCTACATACTTTTCATTGTTGAAAGAGACACAGTGCTTTGTTTCCTTGAAAACTAAGACACTGTCCCCTGCTTCAAACAAATCGCGGGTTCCCGTGCTTTTCTATCAACTGCCGCAACCGGCCAGATCTGCGTCAAATATCCCATAAGATTAAAGTCTCCCTTCTTAGGATACCAAAGACCGATGCTTGATGATGAAGCAACGTATTTAATGATGCGTTTCGCGGCACCGAGATGGGATTCTCTAGGATCGATTGAAACCTAGCACGATGCAAACACTCAACAAAATGTCGTCTAGAAGCGGTAAGATAAAGAAGTGAACCAATTATGCTCATGTACAGCTTTTGATCAACTTTCTTCCCTTCTTCATCTTTGTCTATCTTCAAAGAACTTGACATCGGTATGTCGGTCTTTTTGCACTTTTCCAGTCAAATCTTTTGACAAGATCATTAACATATTTTTCTTGATAAATAAAAGTTCCTTCCTTCAATTGTTCTACTTGAAGACCAAGAAAGAATGTTAACTCTCCCATCATACTTATTTCAAATTCATCCCGCATAGACTTAGAAAATTTCTTGCACATATTTTCATTAGAAGATCCGAAAATAATGTCATCCACATATATTTGAACAAGTAAGAAACTTTTGTTTTCCTTTTTGATAAATAAAGTCATATCTACTTTACCTTTGACAAAACCATTTTGTATTAAAAACTTACTTAATCCGTCGTACCAAGTTCGAGGTGCTTGCTTTAAACCATACAAAGCCTTTTCGTCTAAAGATCGAGTCGGCTTCTTTGGGTCTTCAAACCCGGTGGTTGTTCCACATAAACTTTCTCATGGATAAATCCATTTAGGAAGGCGTTTTTGACGTCCATTTGGAATAACCTGAAATTCTTATAACAAGTAAACGCAAGTAATAGTCGAATAGCTTCTAACCTTGCTACTAGGCGTAAGTCTCATCATAGTCTATTCCTTCTTCTTGCGTATATCCCTTGGCCACGAGTCTTGCTTTGTTTCGTACGACTTTTCCTTTCTCATTCATCTTGTTTCGAACACCCATTTAGCTCCAATAACGGTTTACCTTTTGGTTTGGATGTCAATTCCCGGACATCATTAATGCTGAACTGTCGAGCTCTTCTTGCATAGCTTCAATCCAGCTTTCATCGATAAAGCTTCTTCTATGCTTTTGGTTCAATTTCAAAACAAGAGCCACGGACTAGACTCTTCTCGCCTTTTGGATCTGCGGTGCGAATTCCTTCATTAATTTCGCCGATTATAAGATCTTTGGGATGACCGGACTTATGCTTCCGGTTACTTGTTGATTTGTCTGGTTGATGATCTCTCTCTTTGTTTGGATCTTCACGAACATCCCGATGATGGTTTTCAGTCTCGAGATGCTTCTTGAGTTGTAAGCTTTGGAAGGTTCGGGAGCGAGTTCGGACTCTTCTTGATGAGTCGACTTGATTCATCTTGCGTTGAGTCTTGAAATTTGACATTCATTGACTCCACGACGCTCTTCTTGTTATAGACTCTGAAGGCTTTGCTTGATGTAGAATATCCAAGGAAGATACCTTCATATGATCTTTCTTCAAACTTACCAACTCGATCTTTTGCATTTTCAATATAAAACATTTGCAACCGAATACATGAAAGTATGAAACAATAGGCTTCTTATCTTTGAACAATTCATAAAGGGTTTTCTCTAGAATAGGTCTTAAGAAGACTCTATTGATGATATAACATGCTGTTGAAACAGCTTCAGCCCAAAATCGTGAAGAAATCTTGCTTTCAATTAAAAGAGTTCTAGCCATTTCTGAAGAGATCTGTTCTTTCTTTCCACAACTCCATTTTCTGAGGAGTATATGGAGAGGAGAACACATGATTAAAGCTAGATTCATCACAAAATTTTGTAAAATCTTGATTTTCAAATTCACCTCCATGATCTGTTCTTATACTTGAGATAACACATCCTTTTTTCATTTTGAACCTTTTTAGCAAACTTTTCAAAATACGAGAGGTTTCGGACTTACTTGCAAGGAAATATACCCAAGTAAAACGGAGTAATCGTCCACAATTACTAGGCAATATTTCTTACCTCCAATACTCGTGTTCTGGTTGGTCCGAAGAGATCCATATGCAGCAACGTAGTACATGATTAGTAGAGACATGATTTATTGGCTTAAATGAATTTCTTACCTATTTTCCCGAATACATGGAGTGCATCGATCAGTCTTTTGATAAGGTAATTTGGGTAGTCCTCGAACAAGCTGTTTTGATGAGATTTTGGCTAATTGCTTCATGTTGACATGACCAAGCTTTCGTGCCATAAGCTTGCTTCATCTTGAATTGAGATAAAACATTGCGATTCATTTGGTTTCACATCCGGAAGATAGATGTTTCCATGTCTTCGACCCATGAAAGATCGAGTAGAGTCTTTACGATTCAGAACATATTCCTTCTTGAAAGAAGATCTTGAAACCAGTATCACACGCTTGACTAATGCTAAGAAGATTGTAATTGAGTCATTCCACTAAGGAAACATTACTTATTGTGAGATTTCCAATTTTCACAGTTCCAAATCCCACAATACTTCCTTTGCTTTGTTTCCTCCAAATGAAACTTTTCCACCATTTACTTGAGCAAGCTTTATAAAACAATTTGAGTCTCCCTGTCATGTGTCTTGAAGATCAACCGTCAAGATACCACTTTACCTTTTTCTTGACGGTGACCTGCATTTAAAAAGAGTCTCCGGCTTTCTTTGGTACCCAAACTTTCTTGGGTCCTTTGGTGTTAGTAACATAAACAAGATACCCCATATTTTCTTAATGGGTTTCCAAACCATAGGACACTCTTTTTCAAAGTGATCCGGACTGTTGCATTTTGAACATCGAGAGAGCATTTCTACCTACGATTTTACAAAAACTTTCTTGAAGTGATTTTTGTAAGCCTCTCTCGAGAGTCTTTTCTTAATTCTTTCTTTTACTTTAGGAAAATCAATCAAGGGAATTGTTTCTCGCTGTCATACCTAGACCGGACTTATTGAAGTAAGGTCTTTGAGCTGAAAAAATTTTCTCAAGTTTTTCAGACCCTATTGAAAATTTCTTTGAAATATTTGATAAATCTGTTTTTAAAAGAGCATTTTCTTTTAAAATATTATCTTCATTTTCTTTAAGAGTGAAACAGTCAAGTCTAGACTTTTAACTCTTTCTCCTAAAACATTTTCCTTTTGCTTTAGAGCTGAGTTTTTCCTTTTTCAGTTCGGAAATTCTTTTGAGAGAAGTCTTAAGACTAAAACACAGTTCATCAATGTATTTAGAAACTTTGACAGTAATTTTAAAATTACTTGCCTCAAATTCACTGTCGAGTCGATCCAGTGTCTCGAGTCGATTGTGCCATCGACATAGATTGGCATATTCATTATCACTTTCTTCACACTCGTGTCACTCCGTTTTCGGCTTTGAGAGCTTTTCGAAATTTTTCAGCTTTTCCTTTCTTCTTCTTCAGAAGAGGACAGTTAGATACGATGTGTCCCTTTTTCTTACATTCAAAGCGGACTATGTCTTTGTTTGGTTCCTCATCATCAAAGACTTGGTCTGCTGTCTTTGAAAGCTTTGTTTCTTTGAGTTGAACCTTCTTCCTTTTCTATTCAGTTTTCTGAATCTTCTTATCATGAGAGCAAGCTCCTCATCGTCCATATCTTCTTCAAAATCGTATCATCGGAATCATCATTTGATTTTAATGCAATGGATTTCTTACCTTTTGGATCTTCATCTTCATTGATCGGTTCCACTTCATAAGATCAAGAGTTCCAATTAGCTCGTCGACGAGATAGTGGCATAATTCTTTGCGTCTCTCTTATCGAAGTCTTTATGTGATTCCAATCCTGGAGAGTCCACGCAGTAGCTTGTTTACCTTCATGGGATCAGAAGTTGGTTGACCTTGATTTTCAAGACCATTCACAATATCTGTAAAATGACTAAACATGTCAGATATTGATTCTCCTGGTTTCATTCTGAAGGCTTCGTATTGACCGAGAAGAATGTTGATTCTTGTTTCCTTCACTCGATCTGTTCCTTCATAGGTGATATACAATCTGTCCCAAACTTCTTTTCTGTACCACAAGAAGATATTCTATTATATTCAGTTGGTGATAAAGCACAGGTATAAGGAGTAAATTGTTTTTGCATCGAGTGCTTGTCTCTTGATTATTTCTTCCTTAGACATTCCGCCGGTTTCATCGGTTTCTTTTCCTCTTTCGAGACCGGATGCAAGTGGTAGGAGTAATTCATTTTTCTACAACGTCCCATTCCGAGAGGATCCTTTGATCGTAGGAAAGCTTTCATCTTGTTCTTCCGGATGTTGTAATCCTTTCCATCAAAGTAGGGTGGTCCAGTATTGCTTTGCCCTTCCATCAGCCACGGTGCTAGCATACTAGCCATGGATCTTTTCTACGAAGTAAAACACTTCAAATAAAGTAAGTACATGGCTCGATACCAATTGATATTGCTAGTATGAGTACCTAGAGAGGGGGTGAATAGGTATATAAACGATTTTTCTTCAACAATTGCACAATACTAGACAGTTGAAGGAAACGATAATCAAAGTAAGACTGAGAGAAGAGAAAATTGAACAAGCGATTTATAGTGGTTCGGCTTATATCAAGCCTACGTCCACTCTTCTTCACTGACAACCTATTGGCTGGATTCCACTATGAACAAAAGAGAAGTTACAGCTTTGCCTTGATTCCACAGTGTAGATGTTCTACCACACCTCCTCAAGATTTCTCACAAATATAGACTCTCTCTTTCGTATACAAGTATTTGCTCAAAAGATTTGTCTAAACAAAAAGGAGCTTCGAGACTTTGGAATTCTTCTATCGCGCACACCTTGAACAACTAAGATAGTCTTCCTTATATACTCCTTTATGCCATCATACCCGTTGGCACTTACCAAATGAATTCCTCCAATCTACCCGTTGGACGGAATCAATTAGGAAGATTGTTCAAGCTATTAAAGGAACGTGTTGATAGCCCATCAATCATGTTCGCCCATACAATCGGGATCTCGGTTTCCATAAGCGAGAACTTTCCAATAATATTTAGGCAATCACCAGATCTTCAATTATCGAGTCAATCTTCGATCAATCAAAGGACTCCGTTATGTCTTCTCCGGCCACGAGATCTTCTCCATTTGATAAGGTTAAATCCTAACGAAATATCCAGTTCTGATAACCTTTCTTCAACGGATTAGAGGCTGTCAATGAGGATAGACTTTGAGTCTTGAGTCTCGGCTGTCCGGGTCTTCGAGACTTTAAATAGCGGAGTCTGCAAGCCTTCGACTAGACCGATAGAAACGTTTTGTCAACTTCAAAACACTTCAAGAAGATTTCTCCAACACATTCTTACCTCATTCACCATCCTAGAAGCCTACTAGGAGTTACTCATTGTCCAAGCCCTCTAACCCTAGTAACCACTCTACGTTCATCGAACTAAGTCATTACAGCCCATTAGCTTTCACCAGGTTTGTCCACCAACCACACAACTACTAAAGGAGGTCCCACTTTAGCATCTCTAGATTAGCTCACTTAAGGGATAGTTCGTTTTGGCTCATCTCATGTCAGGCTTCACGATTTTGTCCTTTCTCATGCAATTATTGATAAACAAATAATTACATGCACTTTAACACATATACCCTTATTCTCTTCTCATTATGCTATCATTTGATATCGCCTAACAATATCACCCAGAGGTGAATGAATATGTGATTTCAAAAAGCTTGACTTAAAATGCGAAATTAAAAGTGTCAAGTGTCATATTAACGTGACCTGGTAAAATAAAGTGTTGAAAATCAGGATCTAGTAATATCAAGGGACAAAATGAAGTGCTTCTATCACACAATAAGTAGATATGGTCGAAGAGATAGAGAACAATGCACAAGAACTTTTAGTGGTTCAAGTTGCTGCAAGCTTACGTCCATTCTCCCACGCTAGCAATTCACTGACTAGATTTCACTAGAGATCTTCTTAGAGTTACTATAGAATGCGTCGCTTATACTCAGGCACTTCTTCTCGAAGTTGGTGTTGCTTTTACCCAAATTGATTGATCTTTCTATCTCATACCTAAACACAAACTATAACGCTGTCGACAATTGTCGAAAGATTACAAGTATAATGCTCTTAGAAGACAATGTAAAGATGTGAAGCTATCTAAATTTGGATTTTATGAACTCTTGATTTTACTACTTTCTTCAGTACTTGGTGCTTTATATATATGGACTTAGCATACAAACTTCCCATTGGACAATCTATATAGGATCAATCTCCAAATTAGTTGTTAGATAATTGTTCAGAAGATCAATTAATTGTAGAATTCAATCAATTATAATTCCCATAAATTTGGTCGCCCATACAATCAAATCTTAATTTTCAAAAGTAGAGTGGCTTCACCATGGAAAGTATCTTGCACGGGATGATTGTCAATCAATCAGAGATATCTTGTGTGATTGAATAAGTCGAGTGGGTAATCTTTAACATTGAGATCAATCAGAATATTCTAATTGAGGAATCCTTACCAATTTGCAAGTTGTCAAACGTTGAGATAAAATATCTCAAAATAATAAACTTGAAGTTTGTGACAAGATTGTTGTCATACGTAATTTGTGTGTTTTGCTTGTATCAACATTTATGGTTATATCCGGCTTTCCAATTATCCAGTCATATCATATTTTTTCCAGGCTTTTGCTTCTATTAAACCTTCTTAGTAGTATGCTTGTATCCAACTTCCACAGTATCATGTTGATATCCACTCAGTACGTTGTTAATATTAACTCAGTATGCTGCAAATATCCAGCTCCCGTAAACTTTTTCTTATATCAAGGTTCTATCTTCTAGTCCTTCTAAGAATATTGGCAATTGTAGCTCCACTTCACTGTTCACCTATCCATGGTACCTCCAACTTGTAGACACCTCTATGCCCAATGCCTTGTTCACCATTGATGGAATAGTGTACTCATCGTCTTTAAACAATCCTGTTAGGACACTATCTACATAACAACTTGGGCAATTTTCACTTGGTTTATTTAACCATTAAATACATTAGTAGCCTTTGATATTATTGTCATTTTCAAAACATCATAAGGGATTTTCCAACAATCTCCTCATTTTTTATGATGATAAAACAATCGGATGTACAATCATACTTTCAAAGATATTGAAATTTATGTACATGAAAAGTAAATGAAATTGCATATCTTATAAAAAAATTAATTTGAATTTATGAATAATATTAATATTAATATTAAATAAATTACTATGTGATAAATTTACTCTTTGTACCATCGTTTATTCAAATTAAGCACACTTATATAGTAAAGTAATTTTTAGGTTTATAAACTTTGCATTGATAACCCCAAATACTCATGTCACATATATCCCAAACTAATTTTTCTGTCATAAAATTTTTTTTTAACTAATAAACCCTATCATATTTAACCCAAACTAATTTGTGTATCATATATATATAAAAACCCTCAAACTGATATGCTCATGCCACATGTATCCTTACAAAAACTGTAGATTTACCACAATGTGAGGTAAATGAGACACGGTTATATCAATTTTGGGTAAATGTGACATGAATATACCAATTTAAAGTTTTTTATGACACAAAAGTTAGTTTAGGATATATGCAGTACATGTGTACTGGTTCAGAGTAAATGTGGGTTTGCATATGGTATCTAGGTTGAACTATGTAGAGTAACATATAAGTGCACATCTGTTTTGGAAAGTTTCGTTTTTTTGCCACAATTTTGGAAGTAGCATGATAAGAGAAAGGAAAATGATTATTTGACGGCACCGAAACTATTTCAAGATAAATGGCGCCGTCACCACCACTTATTTTCTCGTGGAACCGGGAAACTTGCATACAATGAAATAATAGACAACTACAAGCAAAAATATATCAGCAATGAGAATATTTTATTAATGTTAATGTGGTGATCTGTTGAATTAAAAATAAGAAAAGCAATTAAAAATAGGTTAGTTTGCGAGAATAATCAAGAGAACATTGAGCATTACAAATTACAATGGCTCCTTCTTCTTTGTGACCAAGTTAAGGGCCCATTTGGTTCGGCTTTTGGGGAATGCATTTGCCAAAATGCAAATTCTTTTGGGTGATTGGGTTTTTCGAAATGCAAACATCATTTGGTAAAATTTGCATTGACATACAACTTTGACCAAAATACCGTTTGGTAAAATTTGTATTTGTAAAGGACTTTTATTAAATTAAAAAAAAAACAAAAAAAAACATTTGTATTATTTTTTTTAAGTCCGCCCACTGCACCACCAGATCCAGCAGCCAAATGGCCGGGCGCGAACCCGGCGACGGTTGCCCGAGGTCGCGCGACCCCAGGCGACGGTCGCCGGAGGTCGTGCGATCCCTTGGCCAGTGGTCGTTGGCCTCCGGTCAGCTTCTTCGCGGTGGTGTGCGGTGATTTTTGGAGAAGATGAATAGTACCAAACTTGCATTCCGAAGATGCAACTTCCCAAAGAACCTCCGGAGCTGCATTGGACTAAAGGCAGCCACTTGGAGATGCAATTGCATCTTGCCAAAGTCGCCCAAAAAACCGAACCAAACACATTTGCATTTGGCCAAGGACTTTAGAGCCCAAATGGGCTTTCCAAATGCCCAACCAAACAGGACCTAAGTAGGTCCAAAGTGCTCCCAAATTTACGTGCCCGCTATACGAAATAAAAAAATAAAATAAGAAAAGACTATAGTGTCGATAGTGGACTACTGGCAGGACTACTAGTGTCAAGAAGATATTCACTACCTCTTCGTTTAATTATCTATCTTTTCTTATAGTGGTATGAACTCCATTGTCTTAAAGGGATGCATGTCAAATAGTTGATTTTCTTGCGATCTGTTCTGCCGTTATCCTTGTTATTGGATTCCAAGACTCTAAAATGATTGGAAGTTTACAATATACCGTATATATTTTTAAGCACTTAAATTTTTTTGTCATTTGATGTTGGAGCAATATATTTATCATTTAGAAGTTGCACTTCGGTTTCCTATAATTTTCATTAATTGAACATTATCGATTGGATTTCATTTCTTTAAATAAACTAGAAGGATCCCATTCCACGGCGCTTTCGCTCTTTCGGTTTCCCACCCCTTAGAAATGGAAGCCCGTGGCCCCAACAGTATCGTCACAGATTAATGAACCATCAAGCTAACCAGATCTTACGAGAAACAATTGATGTTAATTTCCAACGCAAGTTATTCTTATTTTTTGCTATTCTGTTACACGGAGTGCTTCTAAGAATCTTTGAGAACTAATCCCCAATCTCACGATGACAGTCGAAGAAAGCAAAAATAAATCTCGTCAAGATCATTAAACTATAAAGATTTTGTGTATGGCAACATGATGCATAGGAGTCACGAAGAAATGCAAATAGCTATAATTCATATTAATCCGAAGATCCATGATCATAGAACTGCCGAAATTTAATAAACCCTTCATCACTAATTTTTTTTTTCATCCAACACAATTATTTACCGCATCAAATATCCAATATTAGACACTGGAGTAGACGATCTGTCATAATACAACATTCAAGTTTCACACCGAAACATGCACAGAAGCTTCCACATTATTGTCCTTCGGAGAAGATCCCTTACGACAACGACTAGCTTCAGCCGTTCATATCTAGGGAGATTTTCGGTTTTATCGAAAGGTTGACCCCTTTGCCATTAGAACCACGATAATTGTAGAAGAGGAAACCACAGATTATGACGACGACGACTACTATGCCAACGATGACCCATCCCGGAGTATCCCACCATGAAATGTTGTTGTCGTCGGACAATGCCGGATTTGGAACAAATGAAGGGGGAAAGTACTGGTAGCCCGGACAGTTTTGTGGACAGTTGTTCTTCTCCATCGAGAAAACTCTCTGTAGTTCCATGCAAGCGATGAGTTTAGAAACATACTTTGAAGCATCAATTCATACTAGAAAAAGAAGTAGTTCTTCAAAAAGAGGATGGTAATTTGTTAGGCAAGAAACAGTTTTTGATCACATAGATCAAGAAGATTGTATAACCAAAGCGCGAGTGAGATGATTGAACAATATAAATCGAAGACTCGAAGGAGGAGCTAGCACATACCTTATCAAGAAGAACTGAGCAAACCAGTGTGTGATGTTCTTGGTATGATTCTCACAACCTCCAAAGAAGTGCGAATTTTCTTTAGGTGGCCTCTCATTATAAGGGGGGCTGTTTTGGTCAACTCGTCAACAAGTTTTTTTCTTTTTTTTATAATTAAAGTGAGGATGTACGTAAGAAGAAGGAAGGATTGAAAATCAGGAGAAAGAGTTGGGAACATGATTATAACGTAACATCACAATTTATTGTGGAACGAGTCTTTTGTCCCGTTGACACCTAAATTTTGGCAATTCAATTATTTATTTATTACATTAAAAAATTAGGGATTGATTTTTAACCTCTAAAAAAATAGAATTAAGTTGCATAGCATATAATTTTAGGTGCATTTATTTATTATGATTGTATTTGCATTGGGCTGGTGACATATGGGTTTAATTTGATGGTTCTGAACTTTAATTTGCCAAGTTGGACTAAACTCACGAAGGAAGCAAATTTGCCCAAGCTCATATCCTCGAGGAGATTTTATGGATTCATCTTTCTAATATTTCAAATTTCAAAAAAATCATCTTGCAATTATGAATCGTATCAAAAATAAATATTGCGTTTAGAAAAGAAATTTTCATAAATATTGATTTGAAAAATTAAAACTTTACTTCGTGGCTTATATAAAAGTTAAACGCTTAGGCTGCGTTTGGTCGACCGGATAAAAACCGGGATAGGATATGTTTTATCCTATCCCGTGTTTGGCAGCTATCTATGATAGGATAAGGTCGGATATAGAAGGAATATAGACCGGATAAAAAAATCCGAGGGGGGGTGGGATAAGGTCGGATAGGATTTCTTTTATCCGAAACATAAAACCCTACATTTTTTTTTCTTTCTCCGTCATTCACCCACAAACGACTCTCTGTTTCCAAAGTATCGATGTTGAAGCCTTCTCCTCAATAGCTCTTCGATTCTCATCGAAATTTTACGGAAGCCTTCTTCCTCCGCCAAGGTAAGACCCCGTCCGCTGGCGATCGCCCGCCGGTCGCCCTCCCAATCGATTCCCCCACTCGCCGGGTCACCTAGGCTTGCCGGTCTGCCCATGAGCCCAGGTCTGAATTCCAGATGCAAATCCGGTTGTCGGGCTGATCCCCCACCAATGGTCATCGAGGGTGGCCGAGGGTGGCTGAGGTTCGCCTAGGGTCTGGGTTTGCTTGTGTGGATCGACGAATGCGGGGTTGGATCGCCTAGGGTCTAGGTTTGCCACGTTCTCTCTCTGCTCTATCTCCATTTACCTGCTTCGCGAGGATGGCGATGTTAGTTGTTAGCTTGTTTCGCTCTTTGTATACTAGTTTGACCAACGCTCATTTCATTGGTTCTAATCAATTAGCGAGTCTCGTGTGCCACAAATTTAGAGAGAGTGGTTTTAATTTATGGCTCTTGAGAGAGAGTATGTATTCATCCACACCCATTTCCCAGAACATGAGGATGAAGCTAAAAATTCTTTGTTGGGTTTTTGTTGGAGAAATCCTCATGAAGAGTTTTGAAGTTGACAAAACGTATCCTTCAGTCTAGTCTCGAAAGTCTGCGTGAGACTCGACAGCTTTAAAGTCTGAAGACTTCCGGACAGCCGACTCAAGACTCAAAGTCTATCCTCATTGACGCCTCGAATCCGTTGAAGAAAGGTTATCCGTAACCGAGTGGTTTGTTCGGGATTTAACCTTATCATCTGAGAAGATCTCGTGGCTGAGAAGACGTATCGAATCCTTTGATTGATCAAGATTGATTCAATGACTGAAGATTCGATGATTGTCTAAATATTATTGGAAGGTTCTACTTATGGAAACCGAGATCATGATTGTATGGGCGAACAGGATTGATGGGCTATCAACATGTTCCCTTAATAACTCGAACAATCTTCCTAATTGATTCTGTCCAACGGTTAGATTGGAGGAATTCCTTTGGTAAGTGTCAACGGATATGATGGCATAAAGGAGTATATAAGGAAGTCGTTCTTAGTTGTTCGAGGAATGCGCGATAGAAAAATTCCAAAGTCTGAAGCTCCTATTTGTTTAGATAATTCTCTTGAGCGAATACTTGTATACAAAAGAGAGTCTATATTTGTGAGAGACCTTGAGGAGGTGTGGTAGAACATCTACACTGTGGAATCAAGGCAAAGCTGTGCTGTAACTTCTCTTTTGATTATAGTGAAATCCAGCCGGTGGGCTGTCAGTGCGGAAGAGTGGACGTAGGCTTGGAATAAGCCGAACCACTATAAATCCTGTGTTTAATTTTCTCTTCCTTACTCTCTTTACTTCAATCGTATTTCAATCTGTTAAGAATTGCTTCCATATTCAAGAAAAATTGTTTGTGCGCCTATTCACCCCCTTCCAGGTGTTTATACTAGTTATATCAGTTTTCTCTTCTGCAGCTTCATCATTGCAATTTCTTATCTAGGTTTGTTCTGTCTTACGGTACTTTTTCTGTACAAACCCATTGTTTGCGGGTAATTTTCAGCTCACTCATTAACATGTGTTATGAGTTAATTGATCAATCAATTTGTGATTTTTTCTTCTTTTTATTGGATTTATGAAATTTATTTCAAAGGTTATGTAGATATAGATGATAACAGCTGTGTTTTTGGGAGAGGAAGAGGCGATCTGGTTACTGATCCGTTGCTTGAATGAGTTCTTATTGAGGCTCAGGGGTCTTTTTTCCCTGGAGACCCAGGAACCACAATGAAAGGAAATGTAACGTACTTTATAAATGCGGATTTTCCAAAAATCGTTTGTTAACGTGATTAACTGTCATTGCATTCTCTTGACATCTGGAAAAAAAAAACGAATGACTTTGGACTTTATGCTTTGTTCTAATTGGGCATTTGTTTGATTTGGTATTGGACCCGTAACAAAATGGAAACAAATGAAAAACTTGTAAGAGAGAAAAAAAAATTCATGTTTCAAAGTGAATATATTGAAATTGAGGTTATTCTAAAAACGTTTGATTTGAAGGTGTATCCAAAAGATTAGTTCACCAAACCATAGATTTGATAAGATATGAGGATAACCAACTTTAAATCCGTAGTTCACCAAACAGTAAATTGGATAGGATATGAAGATATCCGACTTTAAATCCGAAGTTCACCAAACGGTTGATGGGATATAAAGAAATCCACGGATTTTTTATCCTATCCTATCCAGTCCTATCCCATTTAGAAATCCGGACGACCAAACGCAGTCTTAGGGTTTCGGGGGCCACATGGCCACAATTTATGAGGTGAAATGGGTTTTTTTTTCCTCTCGGTTTGTTGGGTCAAAAGTTCAACACAAAGGGAAAATAAATTCTTTTCTGGTTTTCTTTGGGGAGGGGTCGAAGTCAGCCGCTCCTTTTGCTTAAAAAAAAAGGCAGCAGAGGAAAAAGCTTGTGCTGAGAAGAGAGGGAGGGGAGGTGTGCAGCAGGCCAGCAGAGGAAAAAAGGGGAAAAAGAAAAGGGAAAATGAGGGACTTTGCATCTTCTTCGCACCCGCTCCGGCTCAGCCGCTCAAGGCTTCTGCTACGCCGGCCACCGCACGGCGTCGCCACTCGTCCGCGAGCACCGCACCACCACCGCGCGGCACCACCGCAGTAGCAACCCGAGCCGGTTGCCGCCAGTAGCTACCTCGCCCCCTGCGCTGCACCGCCACGCCTCCGAACGCCGGTGTCTCCCTCTCGCCGTGCCTGCGCCGCCCCCGCGTCCACCACCGCGCTGTCGCTCCCCTGCAGTAGCCGCGACCCAATGCCTTTGTAGTTTCTGCTGCTGCCCGACGCCACAGGAGCCCGCACCGCCAGTCTACTGCCCCGCCGGACGCCGCGCCGATCCCTGCCGCCGCTCCTGCTGCGATTCAGCCCTCAGCCTGTCCGTCTCCGCCTCTGCTCCACCCTCAAAGCTACCGCTGCTGCCGTGCCGCTCCACCAGCAAGACGAAGCCGCCGCTGTGCCAATCCGAGTCTCACCCGAGAGACCACCCGAGCTGCTTCCACCACTCCAGATCCGAACGCCGAGCCTCCATACGTCCATCCGACGCCCCGCCTTCGCCGATGATCTGCCTCAGCCAGCCCAGCCTCTGCTCTGCCCGACGAAACCGCCGCTGTGCTGATTCGAGTCTCCCCCTGAGCGACTCCCCTATTCTGCTGTCTCTGCGGCCCGTGTGTCCCCTTCGCCGGACTTCGCCGGAGCTTCCCCCTGCCGGACCTCCAACTAGCTACCCTTGGCTGAGCACCCACAAACTGTCAAGCCCTATTTAGAAAAAAAAAAATGGAAAATCAAATTATGTAGTCTTTTATTTACTTTATTTTTTATTGTTTATTATTATTTTATTTATTTTGTTTTTTTTGCGAAATTATTCCTTAACATATGATTGAGATTCCAACGTGAAATAGCTTCTCAAATTGGGGGTTGTCACCCGATTTTCGCGCCCGAAATCCGACTCGTAATCGCCTAGAAAATTACCAATCCGATCTCACGCTTGAGATTCCATTCACGATTTTTAAAAAAAAATTAGCCAACTCAATCTCATGCACAAGATATGGTTCACAAATTTATCTAGTCTAATTTGTCATCGTGTTGATTGAATCAATCTTATTTTCGTAAAAGAAAAATCCAAAAAATATTTGAATTAGGATTAGGTTTGTTTTAGAATATTTCTTGTTATCTTGCATATTTAGAAAATGGATTTTATTTTGATTTTTTAAAAAATAAAAATAAAATAAAATAATGCATTCATTTAGAATGTTAGTTTTTAAAATTTTGAATTGCACATTTAATTATTTGGCAATTTTAATTTCGAATTTCATAAAAGAAAAAGAAAAAAATTAAAATTAGGGCATTCTTTGCATGTCATGGAATATTTAGATAGATTGCATGCTTATTAAGAAAATTAAAAATATAGAATTAGGTTCATAAAATGCACGTCATTTAGTGATTATTGCTAGGTCCATTTAATTAAGAATTGGTCGTCATTAGAATTAGGTCATTTGGTTAATTTAGATTGTACATTTAATTATTGCATTTCTTTTAAAATTACTTTACTCATGTCATATAGTTTAGGTCATATTGTCATATCATATCATTTCATGTTAAATTAGTAACATTGCATTGCATATAGATTATATTCTCATTAAGTAAAGTGAAAACAAAAAAAAAATGAGTGATTGAGTGTTAATTAGAAATCATATTTAGGATTGTTGATATGAATATTGATCTAACAAAGCAGATGATTTCATTGCTATAAAGTAAGTTCTGTATCTTTTTATTTACTTTCTCGAGTGTTAAATTAGTGATTTGTGCACCCGCTGTTAGGGAGATAAATTAAAATCAATTCAAACTGCTTGTCAAACATTTTTCATGGCGTTAGAGAAATCTAACGTAATCAAGTCCCCATATCCAAAATCTTTAGTTCTTAAAAATAAAATAATTCTCACATTATTTTACTTAGGTGTCTAATCGACATATCGTAAATTGATTAGTGGCGACTTTCTTTTACATGCTAAATATTTGAACATAAGTCGCAAATTGATATGGGCTTGGGAGAACTCGAGCTAATAGTTCATTAACTTAATTTTAGGTGGTGCACCTGAAAATTTGATCGCAACATGTTTCATACCCCATTCCCAAGCAAAAGAAACCCCAATACACTTTCAAACTGGTAACGTGAATAAAATAACAATATAGAAAAAGAACACCCTTGGCAGGCTCTTCTCCGTGGCAAATGGGGGGGCAATACTAGGACCTATATGCAAATACTTAACTGGAAGCATGGGCATTTTATTTTTAGGAAAAATACTACGGAAAAATCAAAATTATAATCACTAGGACACTAATTAGTCCAAGCTTCTTCTTTTCTATCAACGAAATTTCAAATTTGTACCCATATAATACATATATCCTCTGTCACAATTCTGTCCTAAGATTGCCCTTTAAAAATCTGAGGTCCTATTATTAATTTTTTTTCGAGGGACAAGTGAAAAAATAGAAGAAGAAAATTCAAACCAGAGGATAGAGAGAGATTGCAGATGGTCAGGGGTGGTTGAAGGACGTCGCCGCCGCTGTTTCGGCTTTGTTGGCAACGGCTGTCGACCCCCGTGGGCCCTCAACGCGGGTTGGTTGACGCTCACATGGTTATGATTACCCAGATGTAGGCATCTTGCCCATATTTGGACGTGCCCAAACCAGATAAAGGCCTCCACAGTAAGCCCCAGCAACCTGTTACCGCCTCTTCATCTTTCCTTCTTCCGGGCCTCTCTGCACCCTCCGAGCTCGACACCATAAAGGAGATCCATCGCAAATATGAGGTCGAGCTCAATGTTGGGTAAAGCTTTACCCCCAGATATAAGTTTGATCTCCTTGCCACGAGCATAACTTGACCCAAATCCAAAGTTGACCTTGAAGCCGCAAGCGACACTCTACCTACATGGCGTTGAAACTAGATGTCATCTTGAGCTTGACACCGCAGTAGAAATTGCGGTCCTTGAGCTCGATGGCCATGGATGTGAGATTATGTAGAGCCGTAGACAACTGTTCTAAAAGTTTTAGTTATCAGACGAAGGCGTTATTTAATATTCAATGATTTCAACACTTACCATCATGCTTAATTTGGTCTTTTTGCTTAGAACTAATCGTGGATATATTTAATTGCGAAGGCACATGGAGCCTAATAAGATTTGAACTCAAGACTTCCAATTTTAATATCATATAAGATTTTATGGAACCACTACTAACTGTTCTAAAAGTTTTAATTATTAGATAAAGAAGTGATTTAATATTTAATTATTTCAACAATGGTCAATAAAGAATAGAGAAACAAGCTGTAGAGATACAAAAAAACAAAGAACAAAGGGGGTGGCGGGGGACTAACGGGCAACGGCAGGGGAGGCGGGAGTTGTGGGGGTGTGGCGTCTGAGGGCGTTATAGCGAATGTGATGCTACATGCACTTGCAATGGAGTTGTGTCTACTCTTTCTAAAGAGAAATACTACGTTGTCACAAATTGTGAGCATGTTCGAGTTGTTGGAAACCGGTTTTTCTGTTCAACGTCAGCACATATTGCTCTTCCCTGTCCTATGCCAACTTTTTCATCTGCTTTGCTCTAACCATAGACAACAAGTGTCAAGGGCATCCATGCAAGCGTTGGCCAATCCTCACCAATGGCCTGAAGGAGCCGACGACTCTCACCGGCAAAGTCGGAATGGTGGCGGAGCCCCTTAAACACCCCTAACTGTCATCTCTCTCTCTCTCTCTCTCTCTCTCTCTCTCTCTCTCTCTCTCTCTCTCCCCCTCCCTCCCCCTCCGATTCGAATTTTCTATTTTTTTTTGGTTGGTTTTTTTAGTTCTCCATTTTCTTTTTAATCTTTTTTGGAAGCAGTGTTTGCATGGCACCACATCAGCACCACTTTCTTTTGAAAAAACATTGAAAATATTACATCTGTTCCATGCAATTTTTTAATGATGATCTTGGGCGAAAGCATAATGATATACAAATAAAAATTTTAGGAATTTTTACCATACAAAAAAGAGAATTTTGCTAGCATAATAATCTTTGAACTACTGTGAAAATAATAGTTTGTTGTGAATTATAAATTTTTTAAAAAGTAAGCCACACAATAATTTATAATTATTCATTATTTGATTTTTTATAATTCAAAATAAACTATTATTTTAACAGTAGATTAAAAATTGTCACACAATTATTTATAAAAAGAATCGAAGTATTAGCATCATGAGGAGCATAATTTTAAGATTTCTATTGGTATTTTCCTTTTCTTAATTTGCAAGATTCGCGTCGCTGACGCACGGCCCAATGCGTGCAAAAAGACTTCTCGTATTCCTTCGGACCGCATGCAAAAATGCTCCCTCACTATGAGTGTATTCGCCAAGATTTTGGCGCGAGGTAGATAGACATCAATGACCTCGGCACATGACCTCGTGGTGCTGAGGCTAAGCGACGTCACCGGGGTCGTTTTGGAGAGCACAGCCGATAGCCGAAGGGTGATGCCACTTTTGCTTATTGCTCGGAGAAAGAAATTTAAAGCGCCGTCCTGTAAAAGGGAGAAAAGGCAAAAGTGATTCAGATAATTTAAGATCCCTATTGATTCGGGTAACTTAGATCCCTATCCCACTAAGGAGATCAGATTAGAGGCCATAGATCCCCTGTTCAACACAGAATTAATTTTCACCTAGAAAAATTAGAATGTCCCACAGAAAAGTTATGTGCCACAAAAAGTTCTCATCAATCAAACCAATTACTTAATGAATTTTAGAGAAAAGTGGACGTGCCTTTGGGTCAATGAAGTTGAGGCCGCGGTGATGGATTTTTAAGGCACAAATTTCCCGATTGCATCAGAATATTCCCTGGGTCATGTCTAATGAGATCCAAATTCCTTCATAATTCCAAATTAAAGGTTAATATTACGAAAAAAAATTCAAATTAATATGTATAATAAATTTAATTTAAATTAATGTTTTAATCATAAAAAATCAAATTAAAACGAAAGGTAATCAAACTAGACACCGCGACAACAAAAGTCACGGTAGTCACTACAGCTAGACGGCACCTTTTATGGAGGGGAGACCGGAGCAGCCAACTTGCGGTTTTAACCCCCCAGTCCCCGTAATCATTGTCCCATAATAAATGTCGAGCCACTCACTGTCCTTAAGTAAAGATTCCTCTCGCACGGTAGCCATTGAGTACAGTGCTAATCATTATTTGTGTCCGCAAGGAGGTTTAAATTAGCAAATACTTTATGTGTCGTTGCCCTTGCCTTTCTTTGAGTGTTTAGCCTCCTATTGGCCTTTTTGCTTTGTTTTCTATTTCCATCGTACTTATTGCTAATCGATGTTGTTGCATGTTTGAATAAACTCATGTCGACTCTTCATCATATTGGCTTGGACCGCGTGCCTGGATTTGCGACTATGTGCTGAACGCTTCCGTTCGATCTATGTATGGATTGTAGGAACTCGGCCATGTTTTGCCACATTATGTAACCCGGGTCTATTCCTACTCTTGCTCGCAGCATGTAGTCATGTTGTCTTGCATGTTTAATTCATAATCATCTCATCTTCGCTTCAATTTCCTCCATTTTTCTATAATTGTTTTCGTTGCTTTTTGATGTGTCAAGAGGTACACAATTTTGAGTTCTATCCAAGTTCTGCTTGAAATCTACCCATCATAACCGGTTTTGTCATTTTTTTCGAACTCAGAATTAACCTTACATATCCTGAAACCCAACCTATCATAAATTCCAAGATTTACACGGAAACCATGCCGACTCGGAATTAACCTTACATATTCTGAAACCCAACCTATCAGACCTCTCATTAAATCTCTTGTAATAAGAAAAAGTTGAGATCAACCGTTTGTTGGCTAGCACGGAGAGAGAGAGAGAGAGAGAGAGAGAGAGAGAGAGAGAGAGAGAGAGAGAGAATTTGAAGAAAGAATCTATCATCCCTATGATTACTCAAAGTTGGTTCAAAACCTTAGTAAAGGGTTTTGTCAGCATAACAATTTGTAGGCTATAATAAGAATAACAACTTATTAGGAGTCATAAATTTTTGAAATAGTGGACCACATATAATAAATTATTATTATTCGTTATTTGATTTATATAATTTAGAATAGACTGTTATTATTATAGAAAATTAAAGACCGCCATCTAATCATTCATTTTGTACAATATTACTCATGTATGCAAATACTCTAATTGACATTGCTTTTTTTTCTTGCAAACGATGCCCTATTCTGATTCCACCATCGTTTTCCCCACATATCTTCTACAAAAGATTTTTATCTACTACAGGAACGGATGTTCTGGGCTCTTTCATGTAAGCCACACTATTAGTGCTACATATATTTCTTAATGTTGGGAGTAACAACTTCTCTTCAAACCATGTATTCAACTATCCGTTAAATTGACGCATTGTCGTAAAGCACTGAACCACAAGGATATCTTCAGACGTTACTGTAGATAAAAGGTCTTGGTTTTGAGCTCCTAGTTCTCAAATATCAACTCCCAGTTCAATTCTGCATAATACAAGTTCCTAGAAATGGGGAACCAGGAATTAGAACAAGTTTCTCAAAAACCTGAAACTAAACCGATTCCCACTGATCCGTGTTGGAAGATACACGTGAAGATTTACAATATCATCCAAGGATCAACTACATCCATTTAGTATCGGATACCAATATTGTAAAAATATTTACTTGCTTTTCATATACATGCTTTGTATTATAAACAATGTAGACATTGTACATTGATTAACACAGAATACAATAGAAAATTCTCCCGTTCTCTTCTCTCGACTATCTCCTTCTCATCTTCTTTCATGGTATCGAGCAGCCTCGATTCTGACCTAGCTTCCGCATCCCCTGTTCGAATTGCCTTCTTTTTCCTTTCTGTCTTTGTTGCTGCAAGTCTTGCAGAACAGAGCAGTCTTCAGGAGGAATTCGGAATCTGCAAAAGAATCAATCTAGAAAACAGAATTTCATCATGACCAACCCACAAGAATTTACCTTACCCTCTGGAGATCAGTTGACACCACCTGTTTCGTCCAGATTAGACTCATCCATTGTTGAACAGCAGCAACCCAACCAAGGTCAAACACCATTTCAGCACACACAATGGCAACAAAATCCGGCTCAGTTCAATCCAGGTTTATCGTTCTCGGGGTATCATTATCAATGGATGCCATACCCATGGATCCAGGGATTAAACCTAGGTACATTACAGCCGGGCTACCAGAGTGTGCAGACTGATGGAGGCCTACCAGCCAACACTGGGGTAGGCACAACCATCAGCCCTGAGTAGATGGGCGGATCAGAAAATTTGAGTGCGGGACAATCTACAAATCTAGGATTCCCAACAGGGTTCATACCCTTTCCATTCGCGGCCGCCATGGGTTGTCTAGAACCTGGCGACGCGCTATATGTCTCCAACGTCGACGGACCAGAGTTGCATCTTATTAGTCACCCTCTCACAGGATCCAAAAATTACTCGAATTGGGCACGTGAATTCCGTCGAGCCCTCGTAACAAAAGACAGAGGGATTTATCGACGGAACTGTCTCGGTTCCAACTGATGAGAAATTAGGGCGACAATGGAAAAAGTGCAATCAATTGGTCAGGACGTGGATAGGCAACTACATCAACCCAAAGATAGCAGCTGGGTTGCCCTCAACAGAAGATTCGAAATTTTTTTGGGACGATATAAGAGGAATGTACGGGAAACTGGATCAGGCGAGAATCTTCTCGCTACATCAAGCTCTTACCAAACTGAAGCAAGGAAACACGTCTGTGACAACGTGCTTCAACAAGCTGTTAGCGCTCTGGAATGAGTTAGAAGCAGCGGAGGAGAAACTAAACAGACCCGAAACAACCATTCAACAGTATAAGGCGATAAAAGATAGGGAGAAAGCGACTTGATTCCTCCTTATCCTTAATGATTCTTACCTCCATTTCAGGTCTCAGATACTCGCAATGGAGCCTACACCCTCGATCGGCCAAATATTTCAACTCGCCATGCAAGAAGAAAGCCAAAGGCTTGCTTCGACCGAAGGAAAGGGGGCGGAAACCCTAGCCTCGCCGCAAGAACGAAGAGAGCTTCGTGAACCCTAGACAGGAAGCGCGATGAAACCCTAGGGTTCACGGAAGCTAAGACTTTTAAAGGCTCTGCCGCGGACGGTCACAATCGCACGTAGCGATTGGACGGCTAGAGAGGGGCGCGAACACATGGAGATTTGGACGGTGGAGATGGTTTGCTCATTAAAGGATCCAACGGTGGGAACCTTTTGCGAAACCATGGGCCAAATCCGTATGGGCCTAATTCTCTCGGGCACAATTCTTTTGGGCCGAACCCCTATGGGTCTAATTCCTATGGGCCGAATCCAAAAAATAAGGCCAAATTATATTGTGAATTCTGCAGACGACCTCATCACAACATAGAGAATTGCTGGAAACTGCATGGCAAACTCGATGAAAAAAAAGGGCAAAGAAATATCAGCAGCAACATATCAACTTACAGGACAGGCGGGTACAAATCATCCTATCACTCATGCTAAATATGAGCAGTTGATGCAGGCATTGCACAAATTGGATGTCCAGAAAAAGGGGGCAGCTTTTTACGTGTATTTCTCATTGTCGAATAAACAATATATCGAGGAATACTTGGATTGTTGATTCTGGAGCCAGTGATCATATTGCATGTGAGAAGACATTGTTTACCACTATTAATAAAGAACTGTATAATCCCATTATAGTGCAATTACCAAATGGGAATACTGCTCATGTTACTACAACAGGGACAGTTAATCTTAGTTCTGAAATCATTCTCACCAATATCCTATATATTCCTCTGTTCCAGTTCAATCTTATATCTGTGTCTAGAGCCTATTAGGAGAACTCATGTCAAGTTTCCTTCAATGCTGATAGTTGTTAATTTCAGGCCATTTCGACTGGGAAACTGATGTGATGGAGTAATCTATCAGATGGACTATTTTTCTGGAGAAGTTCACCCAAGAATCTGGATTTTTTTTTTTTCATTGCAATAAACAATTATTGTGTAATATGACTACCAATGATAAAAATTTCAGTTTCCATTCCAGATTGGGTCATAGTTCCTCATTTCCCTATTCTCAATGTCATATTTGCCCACTTGCAAAGCAATCACACAACCCTTTTCCATTAAGCAAAAGTCGTGCAACTGACATTTTCTCTTTACTTCATATGGATGTTTGGGGACCATATCATACACTGAATCATGATGGCTCTCATTTCTTTCTTACCATTGTGGATGATCATTCAAGGGCTACATGGATTTTCCTCATGCAATCTAAAAGTCAGGTCATATCATACTTAAAAACTTTCCTCTCTCTGTCGAAAACTCAATTTGGGAAAACTATTCAAAAAATTAGGACAGACAATGGGAAAGAGTTTTTCAATCATGAGTGTACGACTTTATTATCATCTCAAGGGATCCTGCATGAGAGTTCTTGCTTATACACACCTCAACAAAATGGAATGGTGGAAATGAAGCATCGTCATTTGCTGGAAGTAGACAGGGCCTTAAAATTTCAGGGTTCCATTCCAGATAATTTTTGGGGGGAATGTGTATTGACTGCAACATATTTGATCAACTGTATGCCCACCAAGGTTCTTAACGGTCGAAGCCCTTTTGAAATTCTCTTTAGGAAGAAGCCATATCTTAATCATCTGAGGATTTTTGGGTGTCTATGCTATGCATCTATAGTAGGGCCTAAGGATAAGATGGGTCCACAAGCTCGTTGTTGCATATTTATGGGGTATGCTACCCTATAGAAGGGATACCGAATATATGATCCTTCTACAGGTGAATTCTTCGTTAGTAGAGATGTTTCCTTCCAAGAAGATTTTTTTCCTTTTTTTCTATAAAGGAATCAGACAAGAACATACAAGACTATTCTCACACTAACAATATCGAAGAATCCATCAATGATCCCGGATATGTTCTGCTCCTTTCCTCAGCTAATACAGGTACTGCTCTTGCATCCACTATACCAATGACACCTTTAGCAGAAGACATAGATCAAGAACCAAATGAGAGAATTACATTGGAGTCCCTACCTATAGATATTCAGCAACTCAGTCTTCTTCTGAGGACATTCAGCCAAGACGGTCAGGACGAACAACACGTCCTCCAACTTGGACCAAGGACTACATATGTGGAGTGAGAAATCCAGGTATTCTTTTTCCTTGTTTCCTCTTATGTTTCCTTAGATCGGTTATCCGAGGAGCATAGATGTTGTATTACTCGCATTTCTGAAGAACAAGAACCATCAAACTATGAAGAGGCGAGTACTGACCCGCGATGGCAAAAGGCGATGGAAGAAGAATTGCAGGCACTGGTGGACAATCAGACATGGGATTTTGTTAGTCTACCTCCACATCGCAAACCCATTGGATGAAATGGGTCTACAAAATCAAATATCGAGATGATGGTTCCGTTGAGAGGTACAAAGCCCGACTAGTGGCAAAGGGTTTCACACGAAGGAAGGTTTTGATTATCATGAAACCTTCTCGCCCGTAGCCAAGGATGTTACAGTCCGTTCATTCCTCTCCGTAGCAACTTACCAGGACTGGCCATTACATCATATGGATGTCCATAATGCATTCTTGCATGGAGATTTAGCTAAAGAGATTTATATGGACATACCACAGGGTTTATGGAGATAGGGGAAAATAAAGTATGTCATCTCCGCAAATCCTTATATGGGCTCAAGCAAGCATCCGTGACAATGGTATGCCAAATTTTCTGAGTCCCCGATAGCTGCTGGTTTTCAACAGTCAAATTTGATTATGTTGTTTTCACATGGACCAAAGGTACGTCATCTATATACTTGATGATATATGTAGATGATATGTTGATTATGGGCAATGATGAGAAGGCTGTTAAAAGTTTCAAGAAATACTTGCACTCTACTTTCCATATAAAAGATCTAGGGTCGCCAAAGTATTTTCTTGGAATAGAAATTTCTCGCTCAAATCAAGGAATATGTCTTAGCCAGAGAAAAATTGCCTTAGAAATCATATCAGAAGTTGGCTGTCAGGATGTAACCCGGCAATAATTCTGATAGAGCAGAATATTAAATTGACCACAGCAGAGTATGATGTTGGAATCTCTCAAGAATCTGATCATGTACTGAAAGATTCAATGAGCTATCGGAAACTTGTTGAAAAGCTCATCTATTTGACTATGACCAGGCCAAACATCAGTTATGCTGTGCAAACTCTTAGTCAGTTTATGCACAATCCAAAGCAGTCTCATATGAACGCAGCACTCAAAGTGGTAAAGTATCTGAGGAAATGTCCAGGACTTGGAATTCTTCTCTCCAAGAAATGCGATATGAGTATGACTGCATATTGCGATGCAGATTATGCGACATGTCTGATGAGCAGGAGGTCCATAACAGGGTTCTATATCAAGTTAGGGGATTCTTTACTTTCATGGAAGACAAAGAAGCAACCAACTGTTTCATTATCCTCAGCACAAGCAGAGTATCGAGCCATGGCAAAGACCGTATGTGAGATAGTATGGCTGCACTGATTGCTTTGAGATCTTGGGGTACAAATTGAAGGGCCAACCAAATTATTTTGTGACAACGATGCGGCCTTCAAACTTGCCTCGAACCCAATAGTTCATGAAAGAACGGAGCATATAGAAGTGGACTGCCATTTCACGCGAGAAAAGATCCAGCAATGGATAATTGAGACACTGGGGATCCGAACAGAAGAGCAACCAGCAGACGTATTCACCAAACCCTTGTGTCAAAGTTAGCACACGTATCTCCTAAACAAGCTAGGCGTCTTGGATATCTACAAGTCACCAGCTTGAGGGGGAGTGTTGGAAGATACGCGTGAAGATTTACAATATCATCCAAGGATCAATTACATCCATTTAGTATCAAATATCAATATTGTAAAAATATTTACTTGCTTTTCATATACAGACTTTGTATTATAAACAATGTAGACATTGTACATTGATTAACACATAATACAATAGAAAATTCTCCCGTTCTCTTCTCTTGACAATCTCCTTCTCATCTTCTTTCAATCTGCATAATATTGATGGGAATCAGTCTAGTTATCCGATTTTATATTCTATTCTGGAACAATGCTCACTCTTAATATACACTAGCCTCATCTTCGTAGGAAGTCAAAATTTGAAAAGTCCTAAATTTATATCGATGGTTTATCGGCGTGAAATTTCCATAAATGCATGAGTCACATTGCAAAGTGTGATTTGAGGTTCAAATTACTGTGCATATGGAATATAGGTTGATTCACACATGTTAGATTTTTATTATTTTTGTCAGTCCTACTCTATTCCTACTTTACACTCACTCTCAGACTTTTGCGCTGCCTCTTGCAGGGCATGTGAGTCGAAACCCACTCCTGAAACTTACGCGTCCCCACCCCATCCCCCCTGAGAAGGTGGGGATTTGAACCCCTCACCTCCCCATTCCATGTTGGAAGGGTGGCCACTGGGGCGAATCCCATTGGTTCACATGTTAGATTTAGTTCATATTTATTTCCACACTTAGTTAATTATCTTAATTTTGTATCTTTAAAATTTTTTAAATAAAATAAATTTTAAGGATTGCATTTTAGGAACAATGCACTTTCACAAATTGATTTTCTTTTGTAATATTCATTGCACTTTAGATTGCATTAATTAGGTTTCATTTTCACCTGCAATTATTCATTTAAGGAAGGTAATTTATTAAGTAGAGAGTTATGGCATATCATACATTTACTTTCCTTATTGAGCGTCAAGCATATCTTGGAGAGTTTATATTGAATTTACATTTATCGTTCACAGGGTCTTGTGTTCAGCCTTAATAACAAGTTTTGTTTAATCTTGCCCGATACGATACGTGTCCTTTATTTTTCTTGTCATTTATATATTTACTTAGCTTTTTTATTTTTATTGCCTTGTCGTTTATTTTTATTGCTTGAGTAACTGTGCATAGTTATTTTTTGTTTTATATGTCCAGAGGATTTGAGGAATAAAAATTTAAGAAAATCATATATGAATCGTTTTCTTATAGAGAAAAGGCAACGGGACTTTAGATTAATTTAGTGTAACTAAATTGACTTGTGAATTCTGGTTTACAAAAGTGAAATGCATTCTCGTGTCCTATTCGAGTTCCTAACTTCAAGATAATTTGAATTGCATAATTAAATTGAAATATCAAATTGCGATTGATAGAATTCAAGAGGGCCCATGCTAAGTATAGACGCTAACTTGCAAGAGAAACGGCTCATGTCTGCTTAGTAATCGATCCGTTTACGTCAGGAATTTATTTCGCCCTTGGAAGGGTTGTGACAACAATTGATGTTGTTTTTCAACACTAGGTGGAAATGTGAAGTTGTTTCGGGCCTTTTTCTTTAATTATCTTTTGTCGCTTTTTTATAAGGGGTGTTATGAATAATTTTTAGAACGGATGATCCATAATCCCTCCTTGATGACCACTGGATAAAGCAAAAATAAATCTCATCCGTTGATTGTAAAATCTTCAAGATATTGTGTATTACAACATTTTGTATAGCAGTTACGAAAAAGAATACAGAGAGACATAATTTGTTATGAGACGAGAATTCATTCCTCCATAAACCATAAAACTACCGAAATAATTTAAGTTCCAACACAAGCACTATTTCCACCAACAAAAAAAAAACGATTTATTGTTCTCAATTTCGAATTCGATGCAAGAGAGTAGACGATCTATCGTTACGCATCATTCAATGACCACCCACGGATATTCTATCATCTGATGACAACACGGACTCAATGGACAACAAGGACAACACGACGGCAATGACGGCAACAGCATGGGACAACATGGACAACATGGCGGCAGCGACGGTAACGTCTTTGGCATCTGTAGCAAATCCACCTTCAGAGGCTTCCGTGGCGACTCCCGCTTTGGCGACTTCGGTGGCAACTCTCGCTTTGGAAACGACTCCTGCTTCAGCGACTTCGTCGACGACTCCCGCTTCGGTGACTGAGATGTGATCATTATCTCAGAAATATTAACCTTCCGTTTCGATTCGCGATGATTTTTTATAATAACACCACCGGCTACGGCAATGGCAATGACAATGCCTATGCTGATGCTTATCCACCTTGGATTGGCCCAGCATGGAGTGTTGCTTTTGAAAGATACTGAAACTGGAACGTTCCATGCCGAGGGAGGAGGGAAGTACTGAAAGCTCGGACAATTTTGTAGACAGTTATCGTTCTCCATCAGGAAACTCTCTGTAGCTCAATGCAAGCGGGGTGTTCGCAAACATTTTTTGAAGCATCATTCATACAAAAAAGAAAAAAGAAAAAAGAGTGGTATCTTATTAGAAAAGTGAAGGCTTTATTAGTATTGGGCTTAAGGCCCGTCCACCCAAGTTGGGCCGAGAAAGCCCGGCCCACGGGAATAGGGCCCGTGGAAGGAGAGAGGTATAAAAGGGAGGAGAGAGAGAAAAACACCCCGTTTTGTTCAAAAGGAAAATACGTACGTTTTTCTCAACGCTCTCTCTCTCTCTGTCGTTTTCTCCAAAAGCAAAACAATGAAGCGCGAAGGCCAATTTGCTTCACCGGATCGAACAGGACTAAGTTTCTCGTCCTCTAATGGCGTCGGTGTTTAATCTGTGGCTAAAAGGTACGCTCGAATCCGTGGTGTGCTTTAGGATCGGTGATACGTGTTGTTTTTTTCCGGGCTTCGCTTCCGCATTGATTTAGGGGTTCGATTTAGTGTCGAATCCGGTTTTTCGGGGATCAGTCATGCCCAACATTGGTATCAAAGCCTTAGTTCACGTTTTCCCGACTTGTTTGACGATTTTTGATTGATTTTTCGCAAAAGCAATTTGGTCGTACGGATCGGGGCGAGAAATCCAGACACCCGAGCGTTCTTCGGCCATTTTTCTGGTTTTTCGTAAGTCGAAATCGTTTTCTGAACAAATGGGGAGACAGGCGACGTCGAGACAAGTCTGGAGACACGTCGTGCGCCGCCGGGTGACGCCACACGCGCCCACACGCGCGGCCACAAGCCGCTGCGCGTGGGCGCGACGCGCCCAGAAGCGCTGGCTCGCCCAGCGCGTGCGGCACACATGCCGGTCGGCGAACTGGCGCGTGCGCACCGCCGGTCCGCGGACCGACATGTGCTGACGTCATCATGACGTCACCCAACGGTCAATAACCACTAGGGTGATGTCAACACGACGACGTTTCGCCGGGGCGGCCACCGGCGACCCGACCCGACCCGACCGCAGAGACCCAGCACGAGCGCGGCGCGTGCCGGATGACGTCTGCGTGACGTCAGCCCGCGCACGCGCGCGGCACGTGCCGTCAGTTCGCCCAAGCCGGCCCCACCGGCCCGACCGGCCTGACCGGTCCGACCGGTCCGACAACCATTGACCACCGTTGACAATTGACGACCGTTGACCGTTGACCGTTGCCCCAAATAAAAAAAAAAGGAAAAGAATGTGTTTCTTTTTCAATTAAGTCTATGTGGATTATTTGTGATCCCTTATTTATTCTGCATTTGTTGCAGGAAAAAATGCCTCCCCTCAGGTTGCGCACACCTATTCGCGCAATTACCGATGAACAGAAGGAAATGCTATCTAAGTTGATAGCTGAGCTGACTGATCATCGATGGGAGAGAGGTGACTTAATTTATCACGTCCTTGAAGTCAACGGGAAGATACAAAAGGTCATATGGAATGGTCGTCATATGTCACAGCTCGAGATGGTGCGATTTTTCATAAACACTCTTCCACCCGAATGACAAGATGTGTTGAATCGCATATGGGATGTCAACGGAGCTGCTTCATATAAGAAAATTGTAATAGATTTTGTAAATGAATATTACTGTATTATGACAAGGGAAAAGATCAAGAAATTGAACAAAAGAGGATCTTTCCTAGTTCGTGTGCTGACTTTGTGTTAGTTGTATTGGTTGATATATGTTAAGTGTGATTTGTGGACATATTATGTAATGATTACTACCTAATTATGTTAATTGAAAGCATTATTGTTTTATTGGATGTCTATTATATATTGCTTTCTGTTATTGCTAGTTGCTGTGGGTAATTAGCTGTGGGTAGTTTTAGAAGTTTTTATAGCTTCATAGAATTGATTTTGCATAAGACAATTATATTGATGATAGTTTTAAGTTAGGATTTTGGAGGATGATTGGAAACATAGTGACCTTTTGATTCTGAAGTCTTACTTGAAATTATTCATTAATATGATGGGTCTATGTAAATAGGGATGCATAAATGATAGGCATTAATAATTCATGCATATTTGTCTGATTTGTTCAGATCAATGGCTTCAGCCACAAAGAGCATAGTTGCCGAGCTGAACAAAGGTGAAAATCTCAATGGTGACAACTATGAAATTTGGCAAATGAAAATCCAGTATGTGCTGGAAGAGCAAGAAGCACTTGAGGCTCTTAACCTGACCATGGTAGAACCTGAAGAGGGAACCACTGCACAGCACAAAAGAGACAAAGAAGCTTTTTCTGCGTGGAAAAGAAAGAACTCTCTAGCTCGCATCACGTTGCTGAGCAGCATGGAAAATGACGTCATGCGAGAGTTTTTCGGCGTTTTGACAATGCCAAGGAAATGTGGGAGGCATTGGCAGCTAGATTTGTTCATACTTCGGTGACTAGATCGGGCAGCTCACTATCAGGTTTGACTCTTATAAGAAGCCTCATGGTCAAACCATGAAGCAACATCTTAGAAAGATGTCAAACATGATAACTGAGCTGAAAGATGCTGGCCATGTCCTCACAGATGAGCAGCAAGTGCAAGAAGTGATTTGTTCCTTGCCTCAAAGTTGGGAGCATATGAAGGTGCACCTGACTCATAATGAAAATATCAAAACCTTTGAGGATGCAATGCGTGATCTTGAGCTAGAAGAGGACCGCCTGTTGGCGGCTAAGCCGAATGCTGAACTCTATCATGCTAGTTCTAGCTCAAATGGAGCTTCGAGCTCCAAGCGCAAGCGCCCTAACTGGTTTGATAAGGGAAAAGGCAAGGAAGAAGCAGGTTCTTCAGGGAAGAAACCCAAGTTTAACCAACATGAAAGAGGGAAGCATCCCCGCATGAAAAAACTTGCAAGGGTGAAATGCTACAACTGTGACAAGAAGGGTCACTATGCTCGCGATTGTCGTGAGCCAAAGAAAGTATGCACCCCTTGTACTTTTCAGAACTTTACTTTTGTGTCGAGTTATGTGTTCTTAACTGAGTCTAATCCTTTGTGGACTGTGGATTCAGGAGCGACGGACCATGTAGCGAAGGATAGAGGATCCTTCGTGAAATTCCGACGAGTACCAACTGGAACTAAGTGGATCTATGTGGGAAACAAGTCCAGAGCTGAAGTGAAAGGAATTGGCACATGCCAACTGAATATGCGTGGTGGACGCACTTTGTTCCTTCATGATGTGATGTATGCTCTGGAGATTCGTCGGAATTTAGTGTCTGTTTTAATATTGGTTAGACTAGGTTTTAATATGAACTTCTGTAATAGAGGTGTGAATTTTTTTTTGGATACAAATTACTATGGTAGTGGTTATTTTCTGGATGGTTTTATTGTATTAGATATTGATTATGTTAATGCTAATGTTTGTTATTCCCTTCTCACGTCTCCTAATAAATATGATAATGATGTGAATGTGTGGCATGCTAGACTTGGTCACATTGGCCAACAGCGTATGAATAGACTAGCCAAAGAGGGCTTGTTGGGAAATATTGAAAAAATCGATTTGTCCATATGTAAGCATTGCCTAGAAGGGAAAACGACAAAGAAACCATTTGGAAAAGGGAAAAGAACTTAATTTCCTCTGCATTTAATCCATTCTGATGACTGTGGTCCAATGAATGTGAAAGGAAGGCATGGGGCTGTTTATTTCATCACTTTTATTGATGATTATACTCGATTCGGATATGTCTATTTGATTTCTCATAAATCTGAAGCAATAAGTTATTTTAAAAGGTTTATGAACCTGGTAGAGAATCAATTAGACAAGAAAATAAAAGCATTGAGATCCAATCGAGGTCGAGAATATTTATCTCGATGAGTTCAGAAAATTATGTGATGAAAAGGAATAGAAAGACAGTTGTCTATTCCATATACTCCTCAACAAAATGGTGTTGCGGAGAGAAGAAACAGAATCCTACTGGAAATGGTTAGGTCCATGATGGCGCATGTTAACTTACCTATTACCTTTTGGAGTGATGCGTTGTTAACTGCTGCCTACATACTTAACCATGTGCCTTCCAAATCAGTTACTTCCACTCCATATGAGTTATGGACAGGTAGAAAATCAGACTTAAGTTTTCTTAAGCCATGGGGTTGTGCTGCCTATACACATGAGTCCTCTCACAAATTTGGGAAATTGGGTCCCAGAGGAAAGAAGAGTATTTTCATAAGGTACTCTGAACACTCGAAAGGATATGTGTTCATTGATGAGCGGGAAAGTGGGAGTATAACTGAGTTTGAATCATGAGATGTCACATTCCTAGAGGATGAATTTCCTAAGAAGGGCGAAATAGGGGAAGATCGTTCCTTATTTGAGGCCTTGGATCAGGATAATGATGTTAGTGGAGTTCGTCCAAGTGGGAGTAATATGAGAAGTGATTAATTGAATTCAACTAATTCTCAATTGCAACCACATGATGAGACGACATCATTATTACCTAATCCAAGTGGGAGCATAATGGGGGATGATGTGCTAAGTGTACAATCTCCCATACGGCGAACAAGTCGCCAAAGTATTCCCCGTCGGCGTTTTGACATTGAAGGGGAAACTTTTATGGTTGCTCCACAAGATGAGGATGAGCCAAGAAATATAAATGAGGCTCTGAATTGCCCTAGTAAGGAAAAAAATGGATTAATGCAATGGAAGAGGAAATAGAGTCGATGAAATCAAACCAAGTCTGGGAACTGGTTGATCTTCCAAAAGGACGCAGAGCTATTGGGAACAAGTGGGTTCTCAAAATAAAGCGAAAGGCTGATGGCTTGATCGAAAGGCATAAGGCTCGCCTTGTGGCGAAGGGGTATAATCAACAGGAATGAATTGATTATGAAGATACATTTTCTCCTGTAGTGAGATTTACCTCGATTCGCATTATTCTGGCAATAGTGGCTAGTCTGGATCTTGAGTTACATCAAATGGATGTAAAGACTGCTTTCCTCAATGGAGAATTAGAGGAAGAAATATATATGGAACAACCTGCTGGTTTCATAGTGAAAGGCCAAGAAGAAAAGGTATGTCGACTTTTGAGGTCGATATATGGTCTTAAGCCGTCATCAAGACAATGGTATATATGTTTTCATAATGCCATAATGGCATATGATTTTACAATGATTGATGAGGATCATTGTGTATATATCAAAAGATCCAAGGATCAATTTGTGATCATATCATTATATGTTGATGATATACTAATTGCCGGAAGCAATATGGAGTTTGTTAAGACTGTCAAGAGTTGGTTGTCTTCCAACTTTGAGATGAAGGACATGGGTGAGGCTGCATACATTCTTAGAGTTAAGATTTCAAGAGATCGTTCGAAGAGATCATTGTCTCTTTCGCAAGAAACCTATATAAATAAGGTTCTTGAACGATTTCGTATGCAAGATTGTAAACCTATAGACACTCCTATTGCAAAAGGTGAAGGATTGAGCCATAGATTGTGTCCAAGGACTCCACAAGAGAAGGAACAAATGAAACATGTTCCTTATGCAAGTGATGTTGGGAGCTTGATGTACGCTATGATGTGTACAAGACCCGACATATGTTTTGCAGTTGGAATGGTGAGTAGATACCAATCCAATCCAGTCCAGCACATTGGAAGGCCGTTAAGAGAGTACCGAGGTATCCGAAGGGAACTCCGCTGATTACAAGTTGAATTATCAAGGAAAGGATCTCGTGACTTGAAGGCTATTCAGATGCTGATTGGGAGGAGATTTAGATGAAAGGACATCTACCTCAGGATTTGCTTTCTTACTGAGCAATGGTGCCATATCATGGAGTAGTAAGAAGCAAACGTGCATAGCCTTATCCACGATGGAAGCTGAGTTCGTGGCATTATCAGCAGCAGTACAAGAAGCAGTTTGGCTTAAGAGATTCTTGGATCATTTAGGTGTTATTGAGAAAGCTGCAAATCAATTATTGGTTAACTGTGATAGCCAAGCAGCTATAGCGTACACCAAAGATCCAAAGTATCATGGAAAGACCAAACATATAGATACAAAGTATAACTTTGTAAAAGATATGGTTGCACGAAAGGATGTGAACTTACAAGACATATCTACGCATAGAATGGTAGCAGATCCTATGACAAAGCCAATACCTAGAGATGTGTTTTGTGGTCATGTAAAATATCTAGGATTGCGTAGAGTCTGATGTACTAGATTGTAATTCCCCTGAGTTGTTCACATTTATGAACTAGTGTTGTTTCATTATTAATGCCTATGAATCTTTGTTTGATCTTTATGCATCTTAATGCTTAGTGCATTACATTTAGTTGAGAAAGTATGTCGGATAAATAAAAGGTTAGCCCATTCACACGGGTAATCGCCTCTATTTTCTG
>CM024527.1:39625476-39681669 GCA_014182385.1 Eucalyptus viminalis | reverse complement strand
CACATGAAATCGTGGAAAGGCGGGTCTCATTGCATCGGGATTGAAGAAGTAGGAGTTTTGTTCCCTCATCTTGAGCATCTCCTCATTCAAGATTGTCCTGTGTTGATAGGAAAATTGCCTAGTCAACTAGGCTCCCTCACAAAGCTCGAAATCAAGTCTTGTCCCACATATGGATGCATTGCCCTCGTCATTAGCCTTCCATCTCTCAAAAATTAAAATTCATGAATTTGTAATGAGGGAGTGCTAAAAAGTTTTGTAAACTTGACATCTCTAACACTCTCTTGTCATAGAACATGTCTGAATTGACTTGCTTAAATCATGGGTTTTACAAGCTCACGATCCAATTTGAAGACGTTATATATACGTGTGTAAAAGTTAACTTACTTATGGCAAAGCGGAAGATGTAATCAAATCTTACTTGTACGAAGAGGTTAGTTGTCGATATGTGTCCACACGAATTCATGTATTTTGTGCTGAAGAAGGGGAGATATAGAGCTACACAGCAGCTTCGAGACCATCAGCACGAGTGCTTGCGGCAAATTAGAAGCTCCCAAACAAGATGCACAACCTTTGCTCTCTTAGAGAGACTTGTTAGTTGAAAACTGCCCAAATCTCGTGTCCTTCCCCGAAAGCAGTGCTGAGCATCTATGATATCATTAAAATGTGGACTGCAATAGGTTGCAATATTTACCTAGAGGATTAAATGTTGACCTGGATGAACTAAGCACCATCAATACTCGGGGGGACAAGATGTCTGGTTTGCAAAGTTTAGTGATCTCCCGGTGCGCTTCTTGGCCAGCCGCTCTATTCAGCGGAGGCATATTTTTACCTATAACCCTCAAGAGTCTCAAAATTTGCCGTTGCCAAAACGTGGAGTCGCTGATAAATAAATCTGGGCTATGCGTCCTTCAAAGATTCAAATTTATGGTTGCCATAAGTTGAGAAGCTTACCCCAGGGCCTAAACACACTCTCTAGCCTCAATTCCTTGCGTTTGAATGACTTTCCTGCTTTGGAGGTGGAGTGCTTCCCTCCTCTTCCTCTTGGCATCTCGAGATTTGGGCTTTTGGGGTGTCCGAAGATAAAATCGTTACCTAATCAATTGCATCAACTCACGAGTCTCCAGCATTTGGCAATTCGTTGGTGTGAGTATTACTGCTTTTAGATGGAGGATTGCCGCCCCGGCTAAAGAACTTGAGGTGAATAAATGCGAAATATGAAGCGTAGAGGGAGTGGCTCACCCTCTCCACCTCCCTTCAACATGCAAGATCGACGGCAACGTGGGAGGAGCAGGAGAAGAGGAGGATCTTGTGCTTCCGCTCCCTTCCTCTCTGCTCTATCTCTATTTCTATGATATGGGGAAAGTGGAAAGACGGTCCAACAGTCTCCCTCCCTCTCTCAAGGTCTTAGAGTTTCGGAATTGCCCGAAGCTGAGGAAGTTGCCCCAGGATGGCCTCCCTCCCTCCCTAGAAATACTCCGGATAATAGGGTGTGGGATTCTGGAGGAGCAATGCAGGAAAGGGACCGGCTACTATTGGCCCCTCATCCGCGAAATCCCGCAAGTTTTCTTGGGTGATGACCCCTACAAGTCAATTACTTGAAAAAAAGGATTCGGACTCTGAATATTCTACATGGTAAGAGATTAGGGTATTTTTAATATATGAGGCCTTGGCTCTTTTCGAAGAACGAAATTCCATAGTGTTGATCACCTCCGCTTTCGCCTCTGTCGTCTCTGCACCTCGATCGCCTCCCTAGGCTCCGCCTCTCCACTCCGTCCTCGTCCTCACCTCAGATCACCCCAAGTCTCCATCTCCCGAAGATTCCTATGCCTTGGACATAATATTTCCATTCAAAAATCAAGGTATCGATCGATCTCTGCCATTTGCTACTCCTCTACTCGTAGTCACTTTTGTCTTAATGGACCTGTTGCATTTGGATTTGGATTTCTCGACTTATTTTTGTGCATTCCATTCCAGCAGTTTTCTGTACTCATCCAGCAATTCTTTTCGTCATCTGCTGTGCTCTGCCCATTCGCCAAGAGTCTCTAACTCTTTTCAGATTGAATTCCCTCTTTGATGAAGTTTGTCGGTACGGCACGTGGGACCCATGGAAAGGTCTATGTTAAGTCTAGGAGTTAGAAGGAGGAGGAGAAGCTGCTTTGGAATCAAAGATGCATAGCCATGGACTCTGGAGACGCTGGTTGCCAAAGTTAAAGGGTGAGTAGATTTGTTTTTGTTGTTTCTTTTGACTGGCTGTTTGAAAGACACAGAGTAATGGTAATGGGGTATGATCATAATCTAGGAAGAATCTCTTCTGAAGGATTAGCGTATTGTCGGCATTCTACTTGTTCATTTCTAGCATTGTTCAAAGCACATGTCAATGGTTTAAAATTTATCTTCTGTTATGTTGTTCATTTCTAGCATTCCCCAGTTATCTCATTGATGTGAATGTGTCCAAATTCTGTTTTGTGTGTTTGTGTGTGTAAGGGATCAGTTCTATGCAAGGGAAGTGTTAAGTTATACGTTACATATGCATTGCTTGGCACGTTTCTTAACAGCTTAAGTTTTTAAAAACTGCATTTGTGTGACATGCAGCAATTGAATCAAATAGCATGACCAATCAGCCCACCCTATGTTCTTGTTTGGTTCTTTCTTTTAGTAATTGTGGATTGTATGCGAAGACTTTCAGACAAGGATTATGAGGCTCTCATAAATCATCAAATTGCATCAAGATTTAAAGCTTGGATTGTTAAAAGCCGCTCATTTGCCAGAAAACTTTGGCTTATCAAATCTATATTTAAAGTTTGATAAACAATTATTGTCAACTCTTTTTGTTGCCTAAGAAAGTTTTTGAAATGATTGAGCGTAAGCGTAGAGCTTTTCCTTTGGAAGGGAGATCCTGATGCTAAAGAGGGAGCAAAAGTTAGATGGACTGTCTATCCTCTTAAGCAGTTTGGAGGCCTTAGCATTCGAAGACTGGATTTATGAAATCTTGCTTGTATTTTAAAGTGTCTGTAGAGAATTTTGTAGAGGTGTGGTCTCTATGTTTTGCCTGGCTTTATAGCTATCATCTTGGATGTAAAACCATATGCTACTTATACTTGGAAGAATTTATTAAAAGTTGGGAATATTGCATTAGATATATAATGGGTGTTGGAGATAATATTTCTCTTGGTATGATTTGTGACACCATGCTGGGATCTTGCCGAAATCATTTCTCAAGAAGAATAACTTATGACTCTTCTCTTCCTCTGCAGGCCAAAGTATCTGCTATGATTCGTTATTCTCATTGGAAATGGCCCGCGGCTAGGTCTAGAGGGTTGGTCTCTATCCAAGGATGTGGTGAGATTCTAAAGGAGCGATGCACAGAACAGACTGGTTGCGATTGGCACCTCATCGGCGAAATCCCACTAAGTTCATATAATTTTAGCAAATGGATGAGTAAGCTGAAGCTTTTGAGCATAACTACACTAGGGGGTGCCAAGAATAACCCGCCCTTCTTCTTTCAACATCGTCTCCTTCCCCCCTTGTCATCTTGTCTGCACCTCCATTGCCACCTAATGCTGCTTCGCCTCTCCACTCTGTCGTCCTATTCCCTCTTTTTTTGTCACGTTGCTGCTCCTTCAGCTCTCATGCGCCGCCATTGCCCCCTCCGTGTTTCCCACTAGAGTCTTCCCTCTTGTCAACAAGGACAAGGTACGGAGAAGGGTTACATAATTTCTTGGAAGTACAATCTGGTAAAGTGTCTCGATATTGTAACTCAATCGGTCCATTTAAACCATGTCAGTAATAGGGTTACGAATTAGGGCAAGTCTGCTTTGAAATAGGGTAATTAAGGTGAATTATTTTTTTCTTTCCAGTAATTATGAAGTTATTGCGCTAGGAAGTGATTGCTTTGTGGATTCAAGATGAGTGGAAATCTCTAGTCTCGATATGTTAGATATAATAATTGTGGTTAGTGGAGTCGAGATGAATGTTGGAGTATCCGGACTGTGAATTCGGTTTTTAGATGGATTCAATGTGGTTAACGTTAGACGATTCATCATGTTGTGAAGATAATGTCTTGGAAAAACTCGAAAATCAGCTGCGTTTCATTTTTAAGTCGGCAATTAAGTGAAGTTGTGAGCATATGGTTTTGTTTACTTGTAAAATTGAACAAACAGAAGCAAAAAGCCCTTTAAGTACTCAGAATGCTGTCGAATAGAAATTCTGCATTAATTGTGGTTAAGAGTACATTACTATTGTCAATACATGGGAGTCATATTTGTGATCCGGCTGGAATCGATGGGGGATTTCGCTCCTGCAAAGCATGGGTTCGTCGTGATACTATTTAGTTCTTGATGTTACAAGAAGCTGATTGATTTGGGAATTCTGATTTTGATAGGTGAGACTTCAAGAGTTGTTCAATGAAGAAGGGTGTGAGGCAAAGCTACGGTTGAATAAAGATGGGAAGCCTTACATGTACATTGTAGATTTGTATCTCAAGACTCCATTTAAGGACGGTCCTGCCACAGGGAAGGAGATATCTTCACTGGAGGCAGTGGTGGAGCACAGGTTGTTCTTGGACATGGCAACCCCTATGATTATGGGGAATGTGGAAAGACTATCCAGCAGTCTCCCTTCCTCTCTCCGGGCCTTATGGATCTTCCATTGCTCGAAGCTGAGGGATTTACCCTAAGATGGCCTCCCTCCGTCCCTAGAACAACTCTGGATCTTCAAATGTGGAATTCTGCATAAGTGATGCATGAAACGGTATCGGCACCTCATCAGCAATACCCCAGAAGTTGTATTATATGTATAATAAATTTCTGAGCTGGCTATTTGAAAAGGGTGCGTATTTTAATTTTAGACCAAAAATTATGTGTGTACTTAACAAGTGTGCTTTTTCTGTTTCATCAGATTTTTAGTGAGCTGAAGCTTTTGGGCATAAATAGGGTTCATCTCCTTCCCCATTGTTGTCTGCACCTCAATTACCTCTGCTTCCACTCTCCACTCCATCGTCCTCACCTCCATCTCCCTCTTTTCGCGCCGCCGCTCCTTCAGCTCTCCCACAACAAGGACGGGGTACGGAGAAGTGTCTATTACACTTACAATCTGGGAAGTGGTCTCATTACTGAACTCCATCGATCCATTTAAACCATGTCGATAGTAGGTTACATATTAGGGCAAGTCCGCTTTGAAACAGGGAGGTGTGGAAAAGGCGGATTTTTTCTCGTAATTATGAAGTTATTGTGTTAGGAAGTGATTGCTTTGTGGATGTAAGATGAGTATAGTAGGACTCTTCTATCATGAAATGATGTTCTTAGATGGTTTCAATGTGGTGACCGTTAGACAATTCATCTTGTTACAAAGATAATGTCTTGGAAAAAAACTCGAAAATCGGCCGTTTCATTTTTCAGTCAGCAATTAAGTGAAGTTGTGGATGGTTTTGTTTACTTGTGAAATTGAACACACTGAAGCAAGAGCCTTCTAAGTACCCAGAAGACTGTCCAATAGAAATTCTGTGTTAATTATAGTTTAAGAGGACAACACGTTGTTAATACATGTTAGCCATATTTGTGATCCGACTGGAATTGAAGGAGGATTTCACTCCTGAAAAGCAGGGGCTCATCATGATACTATTTGGTTCTTGATGTTGCGAGAAGCTGTTCAATTTGGGAATTTTGATGTTGACAGGTGCAATTTCAAGGGTTGTTCAATGAAGGAGGGCATGAAGCAAAGCTACTGTTGAATGAAGATGAGAAGCTTTATGTGATGGATGACTCAAATTACATTGTAGACTTGTATTTCAAGACTCCAATTAAGGACGGTCCTGCAGCAGGAAAGGAGATGTCTGTGCTGGAGCGAGTGAAGGAGGAGGGGTTGTTCTTGGACATGGCAACCGCTGTGATTATGGGGAACATGGAAAGGCTGTCCAGCAATCCCCCTTCCTCTCAGGACCTTATGGATCTTTCATTGCCCGAAGCTGAGGGAGTTACCCCAGGATGACCTCCCTCTCTCCCTAGAAAGACTCTGGATCTTTGGATGTGGGATTCTGCAGAAGCGATGCACAAAACGGTATCAGCACCTCATCTGCGAAATCCCAGAAGTTGCATTATGGGGTATAATAAATTTCCGAGCTGGCTATTTGAAAATTATATGTGTACTTAACAAGTGTGTTTTTTTTTCAGCAAATTTTTAGTGAGCTGAAGCTTTTGGGCGTAACTAGGGCTCATCTCCTTCCCCCTTTGCTGTCTGCACCTCAATCACCTCTCCACTTCTTCGTCCTCTCCACACCATCATCCTCACCTTCTGTGTCCCGTTTGCTGCTCCATCAGCTCTCCCATGACAAGGACAGGGTACGAAGAAGTGCCTATTACAAACTTGGAAGTACAATCTGGTAAGTGGTCTCATTACTAAATTCCATCAGTCCATTTAAACCATGTCAATAGTAGGTTACATATTAGGGCAAGTCTGCTTTGAAACAGTGAGGTGTGGAAAAGGCGGATTTTTACCCGTAATTATGAGGTTATTGTGCTAGGAAGTGATTACTTTGTGGATTTAAGATGAGTGCAGGAGGACCCTTTGATCAGGAAATGATGTTCTTGGATGGATTCAATGTGGTGATCGTTAGGACAATCCATCTTGTTGTGAAGATGATATTTGGGGAAAAAAAAAAAAAAACTCCTGAAATTGGCTGTTTTTATCATTTTTAAGTAGGCAATTAAGTGAAGGTGTGAGCGGATGGTTTTGTTTACTTTGTAAAATCATACACGCAGAAGCAAGAGCCTATTTAAGTACTCAGAATGCCATTGAATATAAATTCTGCGTTAAATGTAGTTTTAGAGGACGATGCGTTTTTGATACATGGGAGTCATATTTGGGATTCAACTGGAATCGACGGAGGATTTTGCTTTTGAAAAGCAGGGGTTTGTCATGATACTGTTCAGTTCCTGATGTTGTGAGAAGCTGATCGATTTGGGAATTCTGTTGTTGATAGGTGCAACTTCAAGGGTTGTTCGATGAAGAAGGGTGTGAGGCACAGTTATGGTTGAATGAAAATGGGAAGCCTTACGTGACAGATAAGTCAAACTTCATTGTGGACTTGTATTTCAAGATTCCAATTAAGGATGGTCCCGCCGCTGGAAAGGAGATATCTTCACTGGATGGAATAGTGGAGCATGGTGACGAAGCCTTGTTAACTTGGAACTTCATTGCGGACTTGTATTTCAAGACTCCATTTGGTCCATTAAAGGAGATTTCCGGGAGGAGTGGTGGAGCATGGTGAAAAAACGGCAAAGACAACATTTTTTGTCCAGCAATCACCTAAGATGAGAATTGTAATCTTCATTAGATTCAAATTCTTTTTGATGTGGGTAATCATGTTCTGTTTGTTCTAAACAACTGAAATGTCCAGATGGGTCCTCCCATCTTTAAGTGTAAATCATTTAATTTGCAGCAGCCCTTGTAATGCACATTATCGAGCAATTTCAAATATACTTTACCCATCAGTTTCTGCTGCTATAATAGACAATTGCATTCATCGTTATTACTTGTGATTACACTCCTGTTGACTGTCGCATATCCTGTGTTTATTATTCAATGTTGCTAGTAAGACTATGGAAGTGATTCAACTGAAGGGAGACGAAAACCAGAGGTTCCTGTTGTGAAGTGATTTGGCCTTCAATTTTGAATCATTGCATTCATGCATGATACACGTCATAATTTTTTCTTCTTGTTTTTTTTGAAGAAACTGAAATCCACTAATACTGTCCACTGTTGAGGATGTTAAGAATTCTAGTTTAATCTTCAGGACTCAGCAAAGTACCATGGATTCGTCTTTGTTATACTCCACTCTCCTGGTTTGCTATTATATGGACTATCAGTTTTCTATGATTTATCACCTTAATCTGATCAGAATCTCTCTTTGAAGATCAAATCTTTCTGTGAAATTATCTAGAGATGATGCAATGAGCCTGGCTGAACACAAGGGGTGTCCACCCAAAGACACGTCTCATGATTTTGAAAAACAGTGCTCTGCCTAGGGCGTCAATAACTCTGCTTGCTAGGCTGAATGCTAAAAGAAAAGCGAAGAAACTTAAGGTCAAGATGTTTCACAGAATGCCAGTTCCGTTTGATCCTAGAATGGTTGCGATTTTTGGAAGCCTCAGTGAAGGGAGGAGTGAAAGCACTGGTCTCTTTTATTCATGCAATACAAGGTAGTGTAGAGTCAACCAAACAATAGACATGTTTCTATAACAATTCTACACAAGAATGTCGATTCAGCAAACAAAGAACAAAGTGCAACGTAAGCCATTGCACAAATTGAAACTCAGTAAAATCTATACGACTTTAGTACAACTCCACATGAAGCCTCAGTCTCGTGATGCTCTCTTATAGTCCAATAGAACCAGTCATCCACAGCAACTTCCCAGGTAGGAACATGTGCGCTAATGAGAAACAAGAAATTAGGCATAAGGTTTGGTGAAAATTTCACTAGATTGTAGTTCATAAATATCATGTTTTATGCTCTTAAAGGAAGTTGATGACTTGGATCGTCTTCATTCAACACCAAATGTACTGTCAAAGGTTGTTTACTGCTGTAGGAGGTGGGACTATATTGAACTACATGGTCATTAATAAGTACTGATTATGAAGGAAAAACTTCTTCTTTTTTGACTTAATTGAAATCTTAGAAAGCAAGTAAACTGTTCTTAGGAAAACTTGTTTTGGCCATAGAAAAAGATAAGATCAAGAGAGAGAGGTTTTTGGAATCTCACCCAATTACTTCCGCCGTCTGATCCTATGGTAGACGAGTTGGAAACTTTTATTTTCCGAGCTTTCCAGAGTCATTTTCGATTGTGCCTTTGGAAAATCCAACACAAGACCATATTAAAAAGAAAGCATGCATGAGTGGAAAAACTGGGAATTAGTATGAATTGCAATCTTGAGTTTTTGAATTTATATCTTACAATCACTGAAGCATGGGAAGACGATGACATTCATTAGACTAGCATTGCTCATAAGTTGCGGACTCGGCATCGCATTGGCAAGTGAAACCGCTCATAAGTTGCGAAAGGATGAGCAAAGAAGATGATTTGCGATTGAAGACTGTTTTGGGAACGGAGGGCATGCAGGTGTAAGCATGCAGGAGTACTGAACAGAACCTGCACAAAGAGAAGATTTGCAACTTAATACTGTGACGACAAAAGAACCACAATTCATATTAACCTCAAGCATATGGCTCCGGAAGTTTGAAGTTTATTTGAGTTAATACGCAGAGTCTGCAGACGAAACCCTCGAGCTTCACGTTCGAGGATTAGATTTTGTTCTATCTTCCCAGAGTCTCATCATCCATTATTTTCGCTCATTTACTCAAATGAAAATTGGCAAATTACACTTTTTTTTCCCATTCTACTGCAGAGAACTAGTCAAATGATTTCCTGCTTTAAGGCAAAGTGTTTGCTTTACTTATCGTTACAATTCCGGCAACCTTGTCCACACCAAGATGGAACTAGAGGTCATCTTCATTGTTGGGGTGCATCTGCTTCCAACCCGATTTGCACCGGCATTTGAAGCCAAATGGAGCGCTAGTGTACACATTTCCACATTGCACTTCGCCGCATTGCTCCTTTGCAACATCTATTCAAACCAAGCAAGAAAATCAGTCCGTTATTTGCTGTAATCATTCATGAATGCAATGCAGATTGATCAACGGCAAATAAAAATCAGAAGCCGTTATTGCAGGCCTCTGAGTACAGTGCATAGGTTCTAAGAAAGAAGTGCTGTAATTTATACCAATGGAAGGAGCCAAACTGTCAGCAGCACTAGCAGTCACAGGCAGGAGCACAACAAGACGAGCTAAAAAAGCCATCTCTTCAGGAGCAGAGAAAATGATAAGGAGGATAAGATCAGTACGGAAGCTTCTTCAGATATTAGAATACATCAACGCCTCAAACAGTTGTTGAGGTGGTCAAATTTTCAAAAACTCTTCTACAATTACCCGTTTTTTTCTTTATTTTGAATTATTGGTTGGAGGTATATTTCTCATTTCCTAAACTCTGTCAGTGACGGGAGGCATGGGCCTGAGCTCAAGCTTTGCCTTCATCAGCTAAGCACTGAAGAACTGGTACCAAAGATGTGGCAGTTGGTGTTTAGTTGAATGTAATGTGCTATCTTTGCTAATTAAGCATGAGCTCGAGCTCCACCTTCATGTAATAATAGCTGTATAAATGTACTGGTTCACGCTGGAATTCATCGACAACATTGGAGGGTTCACAGTATAGTTGATGGGCTTCTTCTTCATGTCAGTGTTCATGTTCGCTTCGGCCATCCCTTACCAGTTACCACCAACGGACCTTGCCAGACAATCGAATCAGCTTTGTGAATTGAGATCATGTACTCGTTCACCTTCCTCTTCGCAAACTTCAGCCCTAATGCCACCACATTTGTGGTCCCCGCCAAGATCTTCCCAGCGCAGCTCAGATTAACGTGTCTTGGCATATCTGCCACAGCTGGCAAGGCCTGGTCCTTGGTGGGTGCATTCAGGTTTGTGCATGCAGTGGACGGGATCGACATTAGGAAGAACTTGATCAAACTTGCCGTGATCAATTACTTTAGGATAGTCTTCACTTTCTCAGTGCCAGAGTTGAAGGGTCATTCGCTTGAGGGAATCTCTGGAGACCATGAGGAAGATAATGCAGCTGAGTTGAAGACTCCCTCTTTAAATAGGCCTCGAGGTCTAAACATATGAGCTTTCTAGCAGACTTTGTTCATGTAAGTTAGCTTTAGTATAGTTTTAGTTCGTACAAGCTCTAAAAGCTTGCTTTTTGGGCCTCTGATCATGCTGACCTTCGTTGAATAGATTTATGCCATCATCCTTGAAACGTGAACTATGGTCACTGAAGTAGTAGGAGATGTATCTCTGTGGTGATATAATCTCATTTTGACAAGTTAATCTAACTTCTTAGTTCAGTATAAATTCAGATTCATCTTGAGTTTCCGTGCTTATTGCCTGTCATATTCAAGAAATTTTCAGCCGGACAATTTTGATTAATACAGAAGAATAATGATGTATATCAGTATCCACTTGACAGAGAAATAGAAATTGATGATGACTGCGATAGAAGACCAGTCCTCAAATCCTGACTTATGCAAAGTGGAGCTTCAACAGTTCCTTTGAGGAGACCATCATCGTCTAGGCCCGGACTAGTATAGTCCTCAAGAAGCATCTTGTTTTCCTCTTGCAATGAAAAACTTCTTGAAGAATCTTACCTTTCATATTAGACAAGAATAGCATAATATGGGGAAACGTGCTAAAAAAGTCCTAAACCTTTTTTTTGGTACTGATTTAGTCCTAAACTTTTTTTTTGTGTCAATTCAATCCTAAACATTTTAAAGTTGTGCCAATTCAATCCTAAACATTTTAAAGTTGTGCCAATTCAGTCATTTCCAGCCAATTTTGGCCGAATTTTGCTAACTGGACGCCGGTCGGTTGACATGGCCTAATCAGCGCTAACGTGACCAACTTATAATAATAATTTAATATTTAATATTTTTTTACTTTTTTTTCTTTTTCCTCCAACTCGTCGTTGAGGTAAGGCGACCAGCTAGAGGCGACGGCCGGTGAGGGCGAGGCCGACCTCGTCGGCCACCTCACGGCGAGGGTTGAGCCTCACGCTGGGCAACGAGGCTTGCACTCGCCGGATATGGCGAGGTCGAGCCTCGCCAACCATGGGCGAGGCCGAATCTGGCAAGGCGAGGCCAAATCCGGCGAGGGGGAGCCTCGCCCATGGCTCCCTCTGGCCGGTCGCCAGACCTTGACGACGGGCTGGAGGAAAAAGACAAAAAGATAAAAAGAAAAATATTAAAATATTATTAAAAGTTGTCAACGTCGTAACCGATTAGACCACGTTAGCCGGTTGGCATCCAAGATTAAAACCGGCCAAAATTGGCCAGAAAGGACTGAATTGACACAACCTTTTAGGACTGAATCGGCACCAAAAAAAACTTTTAAGACTAAATCGGCACAAAGGCAAAAGGTTTAGGACTTTTTTGGCACTTTTCCCGCATAATATGAACCAACTCTTAGTACTTAAAAATGTGACATCATTCCTGTTGAATGTAGAGAGGCTTCCAGCAGTGTAAAGTCCCCAGTTAGGGACATGAAAGGGGAAATAAGGGTCAAGAGAGCAGCAGAATCGAAGAGAGAGAAGTGCAATTTCTCACTCGATTTTCTCACTACATGACTCTTCTCTATCCGAAGACAACAATTTATTTCACAAGCGCGTAACTTGTTAAAGCTTGAATTGAAGCAATTCATACACTCGCTGCATGAACTCCTCAGTTCAGTAACTCTATTAACTTCAAGCCTTCCCAGCTTTGCCCTTTAATATCATATTTTACTATCCAAGGCTGCAGAAGAAAGCTCCCCAGGGCCATCTTTGGAAAAGTAAATTGAAGTTCCAAGAAACAAGTCCATCTCAAAGCAAGTAATAAGCGAATCACTTGGTCAAACGGAAGTTACACGTTGGTCATATGGCAAGTGGATTCAGCTAATGTGCTATGCTCATCCTGCAGATATACTCTCCAACCCCTGAAATCCAAAGCTTAAATCAACTTCATAACCAAATGGAAGAAGGCAAGAAGGGGTTTTTGTCCCAAAGGTAGACAATTTTAGAGAAATAGACAGCCTGGCCAACAAGTGCAGCTTTCAAACAATGCAGATCACATGCCATCATCAGTTCTTACTAAAACATGATCTATGCAAAGACTAAGATGTTGTAGGAAAATGTTGGGCACGATTGAAGAACGTTAACATCAATATCCATTGAAAGCAGGCGGTAACCATGTTTATTTTCCATGAATGGTCAGTACAAAAGTTCAACAATTCAAATCTGCTCCTAAAAACTCAAAAAAAAAAAAAAAAAAAAAAATTAAAGAAAGAAAAGCCCATACTTAAAGTTTTTGAACTGTTAGAGCCAAGGCAGCAGAGGCAATCTCTTACCATATCCTGAAAATGTTAAGCAGAAACTGGAAGCAACTTATAAAGCAAGTCAAGACCCATAACTAAACCAGGAGACACATGCAGTCTATAAGTGCATCTGAAATGGAGAACAGCAATATATGATCCCAAATCAGAATCACCACTCATGTATCATCAGACCCAGAGAGACAAACATAGATAACAATCAACAAAACATATGCAATCATTTCACGCCCCCGCACCCCCCAACCCAAAGCGAGTCTTCCAGCAACGCTTGCAAACTTTACTAGGCTGAATTGCCTCTGTTTCTATCAGAAGACATAGGGAGCCTACTGATGAATTCATCCGCCTCCTGCGGATTACCACAAAAGCATCACTCAGAGAAGTCCATATCTAGCTCATCGACAATAACAGTATCAAATTACAAATTCGAGGATGCCATGAAAAACCGACCAAGAAGAAGAATTTCGACCTCCTTTTCTAAATGTCCTTAGAAGCCGCTAACCTGTCCTTGCACCGTTAAATTTCATTAACTAAGCGCATCTGGCAAATGCATAAACAGTTCATAGATCACAGCAAGAAAAGCGAGACATTGGCGTTTACCGTCAGAGAGCAAAAACAAAAGCCTTTGCTAGCGCAACGCCGGTGCGAAACAATCCCAAATTTACCTCATGGAGAGCACTCCCCGTCAGCTTGGTCCATCTTACGACGAAGGGCATTAGGGGGGCAAAGGAAATCCCTTTCTTTCGGGAATTGCAGCGGCACGAATAGACCGAGGAGCATCGAAGAAGAGAGAATGCGGAAGCCGGTGTCTTTCCCAAGAGATTGCACGCTCCGTGACTGAAATCGGAGCAGCCCATTCGGACTTGGGAAGAGCGCCTCGCTGCCATCGGCGTGATGTTCCCACGACGAGCCCGCACCGTGTCGCCTTGCTTCGACAAGCTGCGATCGCTGTCTCTTGGACGAACTGCACCAATTTGAGCGACGCTAACCTCGTTCGAACGCGAGCGAAGCTCGGCGGATGAAGGACTTGAAGCTCGCGAAGAAGGGCTCGAAAGCTTGCGGACGACGGAACCGGGGAGAGAAGAAGAGACGGCGGCGAATGAAGCTCGCGAGGAGCGGCGGAGGACCGGAGCGGCGCGGCGGAGGATCGGGCGAGAGCGATCTGCTTGAGCGGCGGGAGAGAAGAAAGAAAACGGGGAAATTTGAAAATGCTAATTCAATTTGGGGATTTTCTTTAAATTTTTTACCTGATTGCAAATTTCGAACCAAAATAACTCTGTTCTAGTCCTCGGAAAATATTTATCTGCGAACGTTCGGCCGGTCGACGAGTTCACTGAGCTTTTTATTTAGAACCCGCTTTAGACTTTTATTTAGAATTTTCCCCATAGACTAAGGATGGCAAAATTGTATGTTTGACTTATTTTACTCGAATCAATATTGAATGTTCCGACGGCAGGCAAAACTAATTTTACAAAATTATAAGTTTTGCTTATCATTTTTTGTCTATCTATTACTAACTGAGTCAACATAAAATTTGTAACAAATTTAAACATTTTGCAAATGATCTTTTCTACAATAATGAAAAAATTCCAAAAAACAAAATGTAAATATTGAGGTGTATACTTCAATTGATCATGTACAATCACATAAGTCAAATTCTAAGTGTTTCGAAAGCGAGCAAATTATTAGGTCCATGTGTATGTTTATTTTACTCAATAAAAAAATATTTATTTCCTAAAAAATAGATCCTACATATTCCAATGAAAAACAATACAATAAAATAAATAAGCACCCCCAAATTTAATTCCTTTAAAAGTCAAGTCGTCGTTATTTTGATTGAAAAAATTCGTGCATCGCATGACCAGCAGTGGCATTAGTGTTGCTTTTGGAAAAAACAAAAGGAAAAGTAAACATAATTGTTCTCTAAATACCCATAGTGGACTCTGTAAAATAATGGATTGACACGGGAGACGTGAATCTTTTAATTTTGTTAATGTAATTATAAACTTTTGTATAATTTTTTCATGTAGTTATTTCAGTCAATTTCATCTAAATTATTGATGTGGTGGTCCGATCATTGTCAATTGTCCTTAGTGACGTTAGCCGGTGCTCTCCAACTTTAGAGGTTACTAAGCTAGATAATGTTAACAATAATCAACTAGACTAATATATCGAGTTATATAACAAATTGCAACCGGACCACTAAACAAATTGTCATATATAACATTAAAGAGAAGTTTGAAACATCGCATAATTATTCAATTTAATAAATCAGTTTTACTATATCTTTTCTTTTTTGCTTAGAAAGTAATGTCATTCACTGATCATCGAAGAGCCGTATGGGAAGACACAATTTGTTGGCGAAACGGGAGGACCAGGCTATACTAAATATTGGCCTTTCCTGGAGTAAAGGAGAGCATCCAAGGCTAACTTGCACTCACTTTCGTTGATGATGTTTAGGAGATCCACTCGGTTCGCGAGGTTGCAGGTGAGAAGGATAAGAAAAAGGAAAGATCTAAGTTCTCCTCTCTCCAGGAACCTTAATTGGATTTTCCCAAGCTGCCTCCCCAATCAACAACAGGCATTTCACGACGTTCGAGCTTGTTACTGGTTATTACAGCACAAGTGAAAGTCAAGCCTTTCTTTCTCCCTTTGGCTCCATAGACACAGTTTTGTTGATCACACGCTTTGATTCGGTGTAGCAAGCGCAACTTTACACCATCTAGAAGAAAGAATTTGTGCCCCTTGTCTGCCATCAGTGGAAGGAAATAAAAAGAAGAGAATAGAGGTGAACCGCGGTGTGCGGTGTGCAAACAAAGCAAAACATGAGTAAAATCTAAATTTGCAAGATAATACCCATGATAAACTTATAATACAAAGAGATTCGAAAGTGAGAAATTGGATGTGGATGAGCCCTGGATATATTAGTTGTTAGGCTTGTAGCTACGAACATCTTACTCGAAATTTTAATCATCGTATTTGATTTATTGCAATGTTATATTTACGTTAAACATAGGCATAATGCAATGTAAGTTGGAAAAAATCAAGTTTGAGTCAAATGAAAAGGTTCATGGCTGAGGGTCTCGAATGACAAAACTGCAACAAGAAATCAATAATGAAAGAGAACCGATGAACCTGTGCATTTAAGGATTCTCAACTAACACCAATGGAGGTGGACTGTGGCCTATGAATGAATCAAGACTAATGCCAGATCAATTCTCAATTCAGAAGTCCATCCTTCTTTCATCAGTTCATTGTATCAGCAAAGGAACTATAATTTTATTCCACAACAAGATTAGTGGATCTAAGTGTGATTCCAACAAATTCAACATGTGGACTCAACAAAAAATCATTATATTCAACTTAGCTCCATACAAGAGATTCTTGGCCCAATCCAGCAATACTCAGAATTGAATTTATGTCGCAAGAATACTAAACGTGTTGAAGTGCATAGCTCCTAGAATCATTCTTAATGCAAGACAACAAAACTTAGGGAATGCCTATACAGCAAAAAACGATCAACATACATCCATATACAATGGAATGAGCTAATTTCATAACTGGAAGGTCTCAGTTAAGAACACATAAGGCAATTAAACATTGTAGTATAGCAAAATTTCTCTACTCAATGCTAAACATAAAGGAGAATGACCTCGGCTTTTATTTCTTCCAAAATGATCTAGCTTAGGAATATCGCCAACTATGTAGCAGGCGCTTGACCGGTGAACAAAATGAAACAGTAATGGAGAGAGATTCACAGCCAATGTAAAACACAATCGACACGGAACATTCGAGGTTCTCATGATAGCTTCAGAAAGTCACAATTTCCATAGCGATGGAATTAAGAATTCTCGGTTTCCACCTCGGTAAAACAGAGCATGAAGAAATATACCTTGAAAGTGTAGGTGCTGACCCCGCCATCATCGGAGACGATGAGGATGATGATCGGACCCGGGGAAGGAGAAACGAACAATCTCCGAGGACGTCGAAGACGCTGGCCGGAAAACAGGGGCGAACGAAGCACTTCCAGTGGCCGCGATGCTGGTGGTGCTCGGCGGTGGCCTGCGGCTGCGATCACTGACAGAGAGGGCGGCAAAGATTCAGAGAGGAAAAATCGACAGAGAATTGCTACTCAATGCGAGAATTCCTTCTCTGTACTCCCTGCTCTGCTCTCCGAGATTCGAATGCAAAGAGTGCGTGTTGGTCGGCAATCGGAGACGAGTGGCGGCTACTAGTGGACCGGAGGTGGCCGAGTGTATGGAGAGGGAATCGCGACCATCTCGAGTTCGTTTCCAACGTTCAGATTGAGAGAGGACCGGGCTCGATCCAAATCTTTATGGGTTCCATCGAATTGGGCTTAATGGGTTTTATTAGAAGAGAGTTGATCACTGAGTGTTTGATTGTTTTGAAAATCTCGATTAGATTTGGTGATGGTTTTGTAGGGAATTATGCATATTAAACATTGTGTGAGTTTCTGACATTAAAAAAAAAAAAAATTGTGTAAATTATTGAATGTAATTGAGGGCTGAGAAAAACTGAGAGTGTTTGAATGATTCAAGCATGGTTATAACATTTGCTATATTGCTTGACCAATAGTAAAATTTTATGTTATTCTTTTCATTGACAAGGTCATACTGACCGAATCATGTAATATGATGTTCATTATGCTTTTCTGTATTTTGATTTATTATCCTGATTTATCATTTTATTCTTATCTCAAGTTCAACCATGCTTTTCTGCATGGCCATCCTAAGTGGTGTGTCGTTGATCTGTCCTAGACAAATTTCAAGTGTGATTCATAGATATTATCTAATCATGAACTCAAATAGCATTTTCTTGTCGAGAATTGGATTTATTAGATTACCAATATGGTTGAACCCAAGTTAAGAATAAAATGTTTGGTGAAAACAAGGACAAAACTAAGAGATTTAGATAACCATTGTGAATCACATTTAATCCTACCTTGTTTAAGTAAAACAATTTCAAAAAATGATAAAGACTTTGAAGGTATCACATTTGGTATTGGAACCTTGAAAGAATGGCGACATTTTAAATGATGTTTCCATTATCAAGCTAGCTTTCTGAAATCACTATGTAAACTACCTTAACTTCTATTCGTACTAATAAATTAATTTTTTTTAATAGAATAGCGTTTGATTGAAGTGAAAGTCCTATGAATTTTCTCATATTCTATTTCGTGTTTGAAAGAAGATAGATCTTGCCATGCACTATCCCATGTCAGGAATGCGATGAATATGTTCATGTCTAAACTAAAGCTACGGGAAAAAAAAAAAATGGAGTAGGGTATTCAATCAATCACTAGTCAATGTTAGTGGGCACTCTTCATTTGTAGAGACAACTAACATAGATAATATTAAGAACAGTGGACTTCAGTGATATATCAAGGATCTGACTTACTACAAATAGGCATTTAGACAAAATGGATCATATGCAACAATTAAGAAAAGTTTCAAACATCGCATAGTTAATATTTGAGCCTCAAAATACCATTTTTTTTTATTTTCCTCCTTTTTTTTTTTTTTTTTTTTGCTAGAAAAGTAATATCATTATTATTTGCTGGAGAAACGGGAGGACCAGGTCGCACTCAATTCTGGCCTTTCATTGATGATGTTGGGAGCTCCAGGTCCTTTTCCAAGGTTGCCGGCGAAAAGGATGACCTCTGCTTCAATTTTGACCTTGAGGACAAAACACGGTGAATTGGGAATTTTAGTTGGGAACTATAGTAGACATTCACCGATGGTTAAATTAATGGAAATGTCTCATCTCTATTTCAAAATGCTCGTACTGGACAAATGTAGTTAGGTAGTCCCACCATTCTCCTAATGAAACATAAGTCTATCTTATATAACTTTGCGGCTTTGAAATTTCATAATTAATTTGAGCTTGACACCAATGAACTATCTGTATTATGTCTTTTTTTCCTCACTTAGCGATCAAGTGTTATGTGAACTAGTGTTCACATACTTCAACTAGTCCACCTCCTCAAGCCATTTTAAGAGCACGATCCTGCATATTGGCCATTTTTTACAAAATGATGTCACAACAAACTGTAATAATAGGATATGACTAATTAAGTGTCAAAATTCCACCTATTTAAATGGCTGGCGGGCATATTGAAGTTATGTAGCTCCTTTCTTTCGGGGACGAAACAATAATCAGTTTTTATTTGACCCATGGACAAAATAGAATAAGGAAGCTTTCATTATGAATATAATCATTATCACTTGGCAAGATGGGAGAAAGAAAGCGAAGCTTGAAGGTTTGTAATTTTATTCAACCTACGGGCATTTATTTGTTCACCCTAATCTTATACATAATGTAGAGAGTAAATCTAGGTACCAACCATGGTACTAAAGAGAATATGGCATATATTTATTTTTGAAAATTATTTCAAAATGATTTGTTATCAAGTATTTTTGGACACTAGTTGAGCAATCAACTACAAAAGTCTTTTAGCTTTCAACACATTGAGTTGTTGTGTTATATTGGATTATGATTGGGACCATATGATGAATGGTTATGATCATTTCGATTTACATAAATTAAGTTTGTGTAATAACTATTCCTTTATTTGATAATGTGATGGGGTTGATGATGCCTTAATAAAGCAGAAGTTTTGGGGTTGGGTTGGCCCTCTGAGATTTGCTTTTTAAAAAATAAAAAATAAAATAAAAATACTGGTCTACAAGAAAAGGGTGAGTGAAATTGAAAAAAACAGCCTTTTTCTGATTCCAGCCTATGGTGGCTTTAATCATGCCAACACATAATCCAATTTCCAATCAACTTGCTCCCATTAAATTAAAACAAATGAAATGGAACGTCAGCATCGATATAAATTTTTCTCTAATTAAGATGGGAATCGACTATAGAGCTCGGACACCTAACCTTAATTAAGGTCTTACCTAAACACCGAATAATTTCTTGGGAAGCTGAAAAGTTAGTAGTAGGTTGCTCCAAGTCATCACTGGCCCAAACTAAATATTAAGAAAAGACTAATCCCGATCGCCTCAATCAAAAGTGGCGGACTTATAAACAATCGAGTAATACAAATGATGACCATAAAAAAAAAAAAAAAAAAAATATATATATATATATATAGAGAGAGAGAGAGAGATGGATGATTTTCTGCATTTATATCTACTTTACTTGGCCTTTTCCCTCCACCAGGGTCACGAGTCCCCATTCTTACCTCCACCGCTAATGGACAATTGGCTAGGTATTAAGTCCTAATCGTCTACCTGCTCCTTGTCTGCCATTATTAGAAGGAAATAAAAGCACAAATAGAAGTCAACAGCGGGTGAAGCACGCAGACTTGGTGGAGATGGGAGCAATGAAACCCCCGACTTGGATAGGTTTGTCTATTTGATCCTCCAAGGGTGTATGGAGCCATTTTAGGGGTGAATTTGACAGGCAATTTCTTTCCGGTCATTATTTAAATGGAATTTTGTTGTCCAGTATTTCTAAATACTTGTTAAACAATCAATTGTGAAGACTTAAAATAGTGGTTATGCATAAAAAATTACGTGATTATTCAATAAATGGATATTGTAATTGTAAGGGCGAACTTAAAAAAATTACGCTTTTAGCTTTAATATATAGATGAAATGCGAGATTGTGAGAAAATATGTTGGTTATGCATTAAAAAAATGTGGGGTCACTCTTGTATATAGAAATTGTATTTGTCGGGGATAATTTCGTATAACAAAAAATGAAGTAAAAAGCACTTTATATATGGATATGTGTGCTTTCTTTTCTAGTGAAGTAGCACATCTCACTATCACATCTTACCATCACTAGTAGTTGACAGCAAGCTGTAAAGATTATATTTGCGGTCGTGTCGGTTTAACATTTTTTTTTTAAGACGTGTCGTGTGGATTTAACTTATACTAGATTTTAAATATTAGAAAGATCTTGTCTCTATCTTGCAAATAATCGTACAACATACAACCATTAGTTTGGATTAACCAGTTCCCAAAAATAGAAAGCGAACACTGACTTTCTAGATAATTCCACAATCATGTTGACAGGACATTATCATCATGTTACCATCAACATTGACCTGCTTTATGGGCATGCTCCTCATTGAAAGAGGAGCATTTCTCATTCAGATGCTAGAAGGATCGCTATTGACCATATGAGCGTTCACTCATCCCATTGAAGGTTGCACTTGGCCTCTAAGAAATGTGCACATGATGTGGACGAGAGCGTGTATCATGATAAGCATGTACTTCACCGTAAAAAAAGCGAGCAATTTATTGTGAGGAACTTGTTTTTCTGATTTCAGCCAGCCTTTGGTGACTTCAATCATGCCAAAACCTGGTCTGATTTCCGACCTACTTGTTCTTGAGAAATGAAATGCAACGTCAGCATCAATCGACATTTTTTCTTTAAATGAGATTAGTGAGGACTACGGGGCTTGGACACCTAACTTTAGTTGAGGCCTTAACTAAACACCAGTTAATTCTTTGCAGAAGTTGAAAAGTTTGTAGCAGGTTGCTCCAAGTCGTCACTAGCCCAAACTGAACATTAAAAAAAGACTGTTGCTGGCCACCTCAATCAAGACAGGAGTAGCGGACAATTGATTAGGTATTAAGTTAAGGCCCAAACATAATATTAAAAAAAGACTGTTGTTGGTCGCCTCTATCGAGAGAAGATCAGCGCACTTAGACACAATCGAGTAATACAAATGGTGACCATATATATTATATATATATATATATATATATATATATGTGAGAGAGAGAGAGAGAGAGAGAGAGAGAGAGAGAGAGAGAGAGATGATTCACTGTATTTTATATTTACTTTACTTGGCCAGTCCCCACCACCAGTGCCACCGGTGTCTTTAGTCCCCATTCTTACCACCATCGCTAGTGGACAATTGATTAGGTATCAATCAACACAAGAGTAGCAGACTTATAAACAATCAAGTATACAAATGGTGACCATAAATAATATATATACAGAGAGAGATGGATTATTTTCTGCATTTTATGTCTACTTTACTTGGCCAGTCACCTCCACCAATGTCTTTAAGTCTCCATTCTTACCTACACCACTAATGGACAATTAATTAGGTATTAAGTCCTAGTCATTTACTCGCTCCTTGTCTGCCATTGTTAGAAGGAAATAAAAAAACAAATAGAGGAAACGGCGGGTGAAGCACGCAGACTTGGTGGAGATGGGAGCAATGGAACCTACAATTTGGATGGTTTTGTCGATTTGATCCTCGAGTGAATTTTAAAAGACCCTTTTTTCTGGTCATTATTTAAAAGGAATTAAGTTATCGAATGTTTACAGATACCTTTTTTTTTTTGTCTAAGAATTCATCCAAATACTTGTTAGCAGTCAATTGCGTGAATTTTTAGCTTCCAACACGTCAAGTTCTCATATTTTGTGGAATATATGCTTCAAGTTGATTTTCTAATGGGTTTTGCTATCATAATAGTCCTTAGGGTATTGTAAGAATAACAATCTATTATGAGTAACAAATTCTTGAAGAAGTGGGCCTCATAATTATTTAAAATTATTTCTGATTTGATTTTTTGTAATACAAAATAAACTATTATTTTTATAGTACATTAAAGATTGTCATACAATCATTAAAACTAAATATGCTTAATAAATTCCCTGAGATACTCGCTAATTATTCATTTGAAGAATTCACTCTAACCCTCGATCACAATATATTGGATGTGTGCAATTATTTCGTGAATCTAGTATAAATATAAACTGAATCTATTATACCTCTGTATTCTCCCGCAATAGTTTTTATTTTATTTGTTGCTTTTTTTCTGCAGATTAATTGAATCACACGCAAACTCGTTCTTTCTATTCTGCTTTCATTTCTTGCAATAATACCTTATCATACAAAAATTTTGCCATAAAAAAAGTAAATACAGAAATAATATGCTCATCAGGAATTATTTTAGAAATATCTCTAGTATAAGTCCTTATTATATAGATGTTGCAAATTCAATGACCGCAAGTAAGCACAGAGTCTTCCCAATTCCACGCTGTGAGATAATTATTTTTTAAGTGTCTAGTGTAAGTCCTTATTAGATAATTATTTTCTAAAAACCCTCTTTGAATCCTGTAGTCAATAGATAATTGTTTTTTAAAATCTTATAGCAACTCTCTTTCATCGATTAGGGTTCTTCCTAGGAGAAATACGAAAGTCAGTGATATAGAAATTGGACCTCATAAAAATTGGACCAGAAACGAAGAGAGTAAGATGAGCTATTAATTACAGAGTTACGAGGACATAAACAAAGATAAAGGATCTCAACCCCCACAAGAAGTACACAAAAAGCCTAAAAGACCTAAGCCTGATTCTAAGCTAATACATTAAAATGGGACAGTTGAACCATTCATTGGCCACGGATGAGGGAAAGTACTCTTCTAATGCTGCTCCAGTCTTTTCCTCCTCCCAGCTTCAATACTTTTTTTCCTTAATTTTATGTAATTGTCTAATTAAATTGTGAACTTTTATTTAATTGGCAATCCTTGACACGAAATACACATAATAATAATAATAATAATAATAATAATAATAATAATAATAATAATAATAATAATAATAATAATAATAATAATAATAATAAAATAATAATAATAATAATAATAATAATAAATCACACAAATCCACATACTTAGATTCACACTAATTGCATATGTTTACAAATATATTTTTCATTTAAATTTCATGTTTATCCAACATACATACACCATAATTTATTTATGATATAATATCACTGGATTGATCTCCAACTGAAATTAATAAACCAAGTCACGTGCATCATTGATAAAAATTTGTCACGTCACCTTACTAATAGAGTAAGCTAGTGTGTAGTATCTTAGCATTATCCTGCATAATTTCTCTCTATTTTTGTTAAAGTCATTGTGCTAACTAACTTATCAGGGAGGGCTAATTTCTAGTATCTCATCTTATTGAGGATTTGAAGATGTTGAAATTTCTAATTATAAATGCTCGATTGAAAGGCTCTCTTTGAGGATATCTAGCATCTGAAAAATGCAATGCTGTGTATATCTAAATTTCGATGCTCGTGGCCTCATTAGTGAATTGCCAACAACTATTTATTTGTCACAATTTTCTTTTTTCCTTTCTTTAGCCTAAAAAGACTTATCATGGCAGAGAAAAGGCCATTAAGTCAAAGATTTGAAGTGAGCAATGTGCGATGCTAATTAGGAAGTTCTTCAGGAGCTGCTATGTGCCTTCAATGGCTTGGTTTTTGGGAGGCTTCTCCTAAAGAAATTTCTCTAAAAACATTTTCAAATTTTTTTATATTCATTTCATAGAAAATAAATTGGTCAAGGAAACATTTTCCATCTATCAAAAAGGCCTTCTAAAATAGGGCAAAATATTTTCCGTTTTTTAAAACCAAGTGTTTTTTTTTTTTTCACTAAACACCTTTTCATTTTATTTTTATATTTTAAAAAATTAAATTTTTTATTATTTAGAATTTTTCTTTTCTTTTTTCATTTTTTTTCTTCTTCTTTTTTTCCTTCGTCTTCGGTTGGTCACCAGTCACTGGCGATCAGTGACTAGCTAAAGGCAAGCTTGAGCCTCACCAAAGGGTAGCGAGGCTCCACCTCACCTCACCCGAGTTGCTAGAGGTTAGCGAGACCCTAGCAACCTCAAGTGGGGCTCAAGCCTGTTTAGCTAGTTGGATTTGGCAAGTCACCCTTGGTCACCAAAGCCCGAGGTCACCAAAGATCGGCGAGGCTCTAGCGACCTCGGGCAAGACTTGAGCCTAGCCCAGCTCGTCGACTTTGGGCAAGCTTAAGCTTGACTAGATCAGGTGAGGTTGAGCCTCGTCATAATATTTGGTGAGCTAGAGCCTCACCGGCCTATGGCATGGCTTGAGCTCACTTATGATTAGTCGTTGGCCATCACCGTGATCGACAACCGATCAAGGAAGAAGAAGAAAATAAAGAAAGAAAATAAAAGAATAAAAAAGAAGTAAAAATTGATTTAAAAAAGAAAATAATAAAAAAGTTATTGAAAGAAGTGTATGGAGAAAAATAATTTCCTTAATAAACGGTGGAAAATATTTTTCAATTCATTTTTAAATTTCAACCAAGTATCAAAAAAATATCATTACTTTCCTGGAAAATGGTTATAAGTACAATTACTCATCTCTTTGATTCATGATGTTTAGGATCTCCAGGTCGGTTTGCGAGGCTGCCGGCAAGAAGGATGGGAAAAAGGGAAGATCTATGTTCTCCTATCTCCATGGGTTTTCATTGGATTTTCTCAAGCCCCTTCTTCCATCAACGGCCTGCATTTCACGACGTTCGAGTTCGTCACTGGCAATTTCAAAGAGAGGCTCAACTTTAGCAGCGCAAGTGACGACTGCAAAGTTAAAGGCCTTTCTTTTACCTTTTGGCTCCACCGGCAGTTTTGTTGATCGCAAATTCAGTGTAGCTAGCACAAGTCTAAAACATTAAAAAAAAAGAAAAAAACAAGGAAAAAGAAATGGGCCCCTTGTCTGCCATTATTAGGAGAAGGAAATAAGAAAACAAAAGAGAGGTGAACAGCGGGTGAAGCGCGCAGGCACGGTGAAGATGGAGACAGTGAGGAAGGGGACCCACAATTTGGGCCAATATGCACTAGAATTGCGGAAGGAATCTTTCCGTCTACACGCCCAAGACAGGGCACTAGATAAAAAGCAGTTCTGTCTGCCCTTCATTAGGACATTTTACCTCGGGTAGAATCAACAAATGTCGCATTACACAGATTGTGGCCTCAACGTCCATTTTTCAGCGTGACTAGGACAAAGGCCACCTCGAATCTGACTAGAGTACTTAATGCTTAAACAGTCTTTTATTCACACCCATCATCTGATGCTATTGTCCTGGACGTAAGAACTTTTGTTTCCTCTCCGCTCAGCACACTTCCTTTCAAACCACTCAGGCACTCTTGTTTAATCCTCCGCCGCTCCCGGATCAAGCCATCATGCCCATCGCGGAGCTCTTTCTTGGCGCCCTTCTTCCTGTGCTGTTCAAGAAGTTGGCCTCTCGCGAGCTACTCAACTTTGCACGCCGTGAGGGGATCGATAAGCTGCTGAAAAAATGGGGGAAGATGCTGCTCAGCATCAATCAAGTGCTGGATGATGCAGAGGACCGACAACTGACCGGCGATCCTGGGGTGAAGTTGTGGCTCGAAGATCTCGGGAACTTGGCCTATGACATCGAAGACTTGCTTGATGAGTTCGCCACAAAGTATGCGGAAAATAAGTTCAAGGCAGAACTTGGCAATAGCAAGGTGTGCTCCCTTCTTCCGAGTTGTTGCTTTAAATTGAGCCCGAGAGCATTTATGTTTGACCATAAAATGAGATCCACGATCGAAGAGATGGATAACAAACTACAGGATATCATCACTCGAAAAAATACTTTTAACTTCGGAGAGAATAATGGGAATCAATTAGCATACTGTCGACAGGATAAGCAGCTTCCCACCACATCTTTGCCCGAGCCTGGTTTTGTTAGTAGGAAGGATGAAAAAAGCGAGATCCTTGAATTATTGACCAGAGATGAAGACGATAGAACATGTGCAAATCTAAAAGTGATACCCATCGTAGGGATGGGGGGTTTGGGGAAGACGGCTTTGACTCAACAAGTTTACAAGGAGGCGGAAGAAAATAACTATTTTGATGTGCAAGCATGGACTTGTGTTTCTGACGATTTCGACGTGCTTGCTATTACAAAGAGAATCCTACAAACAACAACAAAAAAATTTGACTCTGAAGATAAGGACCTGAATTCGCTTCAAATTGAACTCAAGGAAAACCTTACAGGGAAGAAGTTTCTTGTTGTTTTAGACGATGTTTGGAATGAGAATTATGGAAATTGGACTACCCTATTGAAGCCTTTTCAATTGGGAGCGAAGGGAAGCAAGATCATCCTCACCACTCGTAACAACGGCGTTGCTTCATTAGCTAGTGCTCCACCGTATTATCTCAAAGAGTTGTCACAAGATGCTTGTATGACTCTGTTGGCATTTCATGCTTTCGGAGTAGGAAATTTCGATCATCATCCAGATCTTAAAGTATTAGGCCAGAAAATAGCAGAAAAATGCAAAGGGTTGCCATTAGCAATAAAAACATTAGCCAGACTGCTACGCCATAAAGTCAATCCCCAAGAATGGGAAGCTATATCGAATAGCAAAATTTGGGACCTAACAAAAGGAAGAAATGAGATCCTTCCGGCTTTGAAACTTAGTTATCTTCATCTCCCTTCCAATCTAAGGAGATGTTTTGCTTACTGTGCTATATTTCCGAAGGACTACGAAATTGAACGGGACGACTTGATTCACTGGTGGATTGCAGAGGGCTTGTTGGAGGTAAAAGAAGCAAAGAACCTTTGGAATACAGGTTTGAATTATTTTAATGAGCTAGTATCTAGATCATTATTTCAAAAGTCGAGTATAAACGGATCACAATTCTTGATGCATGATCTTGTGAATGACCTTGCAAAGCTAGTTGCTGGTGCCACATATTTTAGCCCAGAGGAGTTTGATTTTGAGGGTAATCAAAGTAATGCATCTTTTGCTCGTCACGCCTCATTCATTCCCGGCAATTACATTGTGCCGAAAAGACTCGAGATATATCATCGAATGAAGGGACTTAGGAGCTTCATATCATTACAAAAGCAATGGTATGTTGAGCCCAATTTGTCCCAGAAAGTGCTATGTGACTTGTTGTCGATAGTAAAGTACTTAAGGGTGCTTTCATTGAGTCACTATCAAATCAGAGAGGTACCAGATTGCCTTGGCAAACTGAGGCACCTAAGGCACCTTAATCTATCGTATACCAATATCGAAATGCTTCCAAAGTCGATTGTTGCATTATATAACTTAGAGGCTTTGATGTTGCGGGCCTGTGAATACCTCACCGAATTACCGAAAGGTATGGAGAAATTGATCAATCTAAAATTTCTCGACATTACTGATACTCCGAACTTAAGAGCGATGCCAATGTATATAGGTAATTTGGTGGGTCTTGAGATGCTACCCAAATTTGTAGTGGGAACAGAAAATGGGATAAGATTGAAGGAGTTAAACAACTTGAAAAACCTCAAAGGAGAGTTGTGCATCTCTGATTTGCATAAGGTTCAAGAAGTTGGAGATGCTAAGGAGATCGATTTAATCAGGAAGGAAGGAATATGTCGATTGACCATGCAGTGGAGTCCAGATTTTGAAAATTCTCGGAATGAAGAGCTTGAAGCAGAGGTCCTCGACTTTCTTCAACCTCACCAAAACATTGAAAATCTCGTGATATCCTACTATGGTGGCCCAAAATTCCCATCATGGTTAGAAAGTCCCCCACATCTTAACATTGTGCATTTACGTTTGCATGGATGTTGCAAGGCCAAAAAGTTGCCATCACTTGGGCAGCTATCTTCACTCAAGAAGTTGTACATTGAAGGTCTAAATGCTATATGCACAATAGGGTCTGAATTTTATGGAACTGATGAGATTCCTTTCCCATCCTTAATAACTCTGAAATTCAAGGACATGCTATTGTGGGAAGACTGGTCTCATTGTGTTGGGATTGAAGAAATAGGAGTTTTGTTCCCTCGTCTTGAGCATCTCCTCATTCAAGATTGTCCTGTGTTGATAGGAAAATTGCCTAGTCAACTAGGCTCTCTCACAAAGCTCAAAATCAGGTCCTGTCCGCATATGGATGCATTGCCCTCCATCATTAGCCTTCCATCTCTCAAAAAAATAGAATTCATAAGTTGTAATGAGGGGATGCTGAAGAGTTTGGTAAACTTGACATCTCTAACCTCTTTTGTCATAGAAGATGTCCCTGAACTTACTTGCTTAAAGCATGGGTTTACAAGCTCCCTGATCAAGCTGGAGGAGTTACGAATCAAAAGATGTGAAAAGTTAACTTACTTATGGCAAGACGGAGAGCTGCTTGGCAACCTCAAGACTATCTGCCTGAGTGATTGCATCAAATTAGAGAAGCTTCCAAGCAAGATGCACACCCTTTACTCTCTTAGAGACTTGTCAATCGAAAACTGTCCAAATCTCGTGTCCTTTCTTGAAACAGGTATACCGACATCTATGATATCATTACAAATCAAGGGCTGCAATAGGTTGCAACATTCACCCAAAGGATTAAATGTTGACCCGGTTGAACTAGGCAGCATCAATACCCAGGGGGACAAGATGTCTTGTCTACAAAGTTTAAAGATCTCCTATTGCCATTCTTTGCCAACCACTCTGTTCAGCGGGGGCCTATTTTTACCTATAACCCTCAAGAGTCTCAACATTTTTGATTGTCATTACGTGGAGTCGCTCGCGCAAATAAATCTAGACTGTCTTCAATCTATTGAAGAGATTAAAATTGGTAGTTGCCACAAGTTGAGAAGCTTACCCCAAGGCCTAAACACACTCTCCAGCCTCAAATCCTTGGGTTTGTTCATCTTGACTGCTCTAGAGCTGGAGTGCTTCCCTCCCCTTCCTCCCGGAATCTCGAATTTTGAGCTTTACGAGTGTCCGAAGATAAAATCGTTACCTAATCAGTTGCATCGACTCACGAGTCTCCAACGTCTATCGATTAATGGGTGTGAGAGATTGACGCGCTTCCCCGAGGGAGGATTGCCGCCCCAGCTAGAGACACTTTGGGTAAGTCAATGCGAGAATATGAAACAGCCGGTGAGGGAGTGGCTCACCCCTCTCACCTCCCTTAAAATTCTATCGATCTACGGCAGGGTGGGAGGAGTGGGAGAGGAGGAGGATCTTGTGCTTCCGCTCCCTTCCTCTCTGCAGGTTCTCTATATCTGGAGTATGGAGAAAGTGGAAAGACTGTCCAGCAGTCTCCCTCCCTCTCTCCAATCTTTAAGTATCTCCACTTGCCCGAAGCTGAGGGAGTTGCCCCGGGATGGCCTCCCTCCCTCCCTAGAAGTACTCGAGATCTCAGGATGTGGGATTCTGGAGGAGCGATGCAGCAAAGGGACCGGCAGCTATTGGCCCCTCATCCGCGAAATCCCGAAAGTTAGAGTGGGTGATTATTTCTCCAAGTCAATCACTTGAAAAAAGGGATTCGGACTCTGAATATTCTACGTTGAAGAGATTAGGGCATTTTTAATGTCTGAGGCCTTGGCTCTTTTTGAAGAAGGGGATTCCATAGCGTCAATCACCTCCGCTTTTCCCTCTGTCGTCTCTGCACCACGATCGCCTCCCTAGGCTCTGCTTCTCCACTCGGCCGTCATCCTCACCTCAGATCACCCCAAGTCTCCATCTCCCGAAGATTCCTATGCCTCGGACATAATATTCCCATTCAAAAATCAAGGTATCGATCGATCTCTGCCATTTCCCCTCTGTTGCATTTGATTTGGATTTCTCGGCTTATTTTTGTGCATTCCATTCCAGCAGTTTTCTGCACTCATCCACCAATTCTTTTGGTCATCTGCCGTGCACTGCCCATTCGCCAAGAGTCTCTAAATCTTGCTCGCCTTGCAGATTACATTGGAATTCCCGTTGATGAAGTTTGTCGGTATGGCACAGGGACCCATGGAAAGGTCTATGTTAAGTCTAGGAGGAGGAAGAGGAGGAGGAGCTGCTTTGGAATCAAAGATGCATAGCCATGGACTCTGGAGACGCTGGTTGGCAAAGTTTAAAGGGTGAGTAGATTTGTTTCTGCTGTTTCTTTTGACTGGCTGTTTGAAAGACACAAGTAATGATAATGGGGTATAATCAGAATCTAAGAAGATCTCTTCAGAAGGATTTGCATATTGTCGGCATTCTACTTGTTCATTTCTAGCATTGTATCAAAAGCACATGTCAATGGTTTAAAATCTGTCGTCTGTTATGTTGTTTGTTATCATTTCCCCGATTTTCTCATTGATGTGATTACATCCACATTCTATTGTGTGTGTGTAAGGGATCGATTATACGCAAGGGGAGTGTTAAGTTATACGTTATATATGCATTGTTTGGCACGTTTCTTAACAGCCTAAGTTTTTAAAAACTGCATTTGTGTAATATGCAGTAATCGAATCAAACAGCATGACCGATCAACCAACCCTATGTTCTTGTTTGGTTCTTTCTTTTAGTAAGTGTGGATTGTCTGAAAGACCTTCATACAAGGATTATAAGGCTCTCATAAAATCATCAAATTACAAAAAGATTTACAGCTTGGACAGTTAAAACCAGCTCATATGCCAGAAAACTTTAGCTTATCAAAGCTATTATTCATAGTCTGTTTAACTATTAGTGTCAACTCTTTTCATTGCCCAAGAAAGTTTCTGAAATGATTGAACGTAAGTGTAGAGCTTTTCCTTCGGAAGGGGGATCCTGATGCTAAAGAGAGAGTAGAAGTTAGATGGACTCTCTGTACTCTTAAGCAGTTTGGAGGCCTTGGCATTCCAAGACTGGATTTATGAAATCTTGCTTGTATTTTAAAGTGTCTGTGGAGAATTTTGTAGAGGTGTGGTCTCTATGTTTTGCTTGGCTTTATAGCTATCATCTTGACTGTAAACCAGATGCTACTTATGCTTGGAGGAATTTATTAAAAGTCAGTAATATTTTGAAACCTCACATTGAATATATAGTGGGTAATAGAGATAATATTTCTCTTGGTATGATTTGTGACACGATGCTGGTGCCGGAATCATTTCTCAAGGAGAATAACTCATGACTCTCCTCTTCCTCTGTAGGCCAAAATATCTGCTGTAATTCGTTACTCTCATTGGAAATGGCCCACAGCTAGGTCTACAAGGTTGGTTTCCATCCAAGGATGTGGTGAGATTCTGGAGAAGCGATGCACAAAACAGACCGGCTGTGATTGGCACCTTATCTGCGAAATCCCAAAGTTCATATGATTTTAGCAGATAGATGAGTAAGCTGAAGCTTTTGAGCGTAACTACACCAGGGGAGTGCAAAGAATAACCCACCCTTCTTCTTTCATCATCGTCTCCTTCCCCCACCCCTTTTTTGTCTTGTCTGCACCTCCATCACCTCTCCACTCCATGGTCATATTCCCTCCTTTTGGTCACGCCGCCACTCCTTCAGCTCTCGCGTGACGCCGTCACCCCCTCTGCATTTCCCATCAGAGCCTTCCCTCTTGTCAACAAGGACAAGGTACGGAGAAGAGTTACGTGATTTCTTGGAAGTACAATCTGGTAAACTGTCTTGATACTGTAACTCGATCAGTCCATTCAAACCATGTGAGTAGTAGGGTTACGAAATAGGGCAAGTCTCTTTGAAATAAGGTGGGTTAAGGTGGATTTTTTTTTCTCTTGTAATTATGAAGTTAATGTGCTAGGAAGTGATTGCTTTATGGATTCAAGATGATTGGAAATCTTTGTTCTCGACAGGTTAGATATAATAATTGTGGTTAGCAGAGTCACGATGAATGTTGGAGTATCCAGATTGTGAATTTGGTTATTAGATGGATTCGATGTGGTTAACCTTAGATGATTCATCATGTTGCGATGATAATGTCTTGGAAAATACTCAAAAATCGGCTGCGTTTCATTTTTTTAAGTTAGCGATTTGGCGAAGTTGTGAGCAAATGGTTTTGTTTACTTGTAAAATTGAACAAACAGAAGCAAGAGCCCTTTAAGTACTCAGAATGCTGTTGAATAGAAATTCTGCATTAATTGTGGTTAAGAGTATATTACTATTGTCATACATGGGTTTGTAAACCAATTGGAATTGATGGGGGATTTCGCTCCTGAAAAGCAGGGGTTCATGATACTATTTGGTTCTTGATGTTGTGGGAAGCTTATCGATTTGGGAATTCTGATGTTGATAGGTGAGACTTCAAGAGTTGTTCTATGAAGAAGGGTGTGAGGCAAAGCTACAGTTATATGAAGATGGGAAGCCTTACATGTACATTGTAGACTTGTATCTCAAGACTCCATTCAAGGATGGTCCTCCCGCAAGAAAGGAGATATCTTCGCTGGAGGCAGTGGTGGAGCACGGGTTGTTCTTGGACATGGCAACCCCTGTGATTATGGGGAACGTGGAAAGACTGTCCAGCAGTCTCCCTTCTTCTCTCTGAACCTTACGGATCTTCCATTGCCTGAAGCTGAGGGATTTACCCCAGGATGGCCTGCCTGCCTCCCTACCTAGAACAACTCTGGATCTTCAAATGTGGAATTCTGCAGAAGTGATGCACGAAACGGTATCGGCACCTCATATGCAAAACCCCAGAAGTTGTATTATGGGGTATAATAAATTTCTGAGCTGGCTCTTTGAAAAGGGTTCATATTTTAATTTTAGACCAACAATTATATATGTACTTAACAAGTGTGTTTTTTCTGTTTCCGTAGATTTTTAGTGAGCTGAAGCTTTTGGGCGTAAATAGGGTTCATCTCCTTCCCCCTTGTTGTCTGCACCTCAATTACCTCTGCTGCTCTCTACTCCATCGTCCTCACCTCCATCTCCCTCTTTGTCACGTCACCGCTCCTTCAGCTCTCCCACAACAAGGACAGGGTACAGAGAAGTGTCTATTGCACTTACAATCTGGTAAGTGGTCTCATTACTGCTTTCCATCGGTCCATTTGAACCATGTCAATAGTAGGTTGCATATTAGGGCAAGTCCGCTTTGAAACGGGAGGCGTGGAAAGGGCAGATCTTTTCCTGTAATTATGAAGTTATTGTGCTAGGAAGTGATTGCTTTGTGGATTTAAGATGAGTATAGTAGGACTCTTCGATCATAAAATGATGTTCTTAGATGGTTTCGATGTGGTGACCATTAGACAATTCATCTTGTTGAAAAGATAATGTCTTGGAAAAAAACTCGAAAATTGGCTGTGTTTCATTTTTTAAGTCGGCAATTAAGTGAAGTTGTGGATGGTTTTGTTTACTTGTGAAATTGAACACACAAAGCAAGAGCCTTTTAAGTACCCAAAAGACTATCGAATAGAAATTCTGCATTAATTATAGTTTAATAGGACAACATGCTGTCAATACATGGTTGTCATATTTGTGATCTGACTGGAATCGACGGGGGATTTCACTCTTGAAAAGCAGGGGTTCATCATGATACTATTTGGTTCTTGATGTTGCAAGAAGCTGTTCAATTTAGGAATTCTGATGTTGATAGGTACAACTTCAAGGGTTGTTTAGTGAAGAAGGGCATGAAGCAAAGCTACGGTTGAATGAAGACGGGAAGCTTTATGTGATGGATGACTCAAATTACATTGTAAACTTGTATTTCAAGACTCCCATTAAGGACGGTCCTGCAGCAGGAAAGGAGATGTCTTCACTTGAGGGAGTGGAGGAGGAGGGGGTTGTTCTTGGACATGGAAACCGCTGTGATTATGGGGAACGTGGAAAGACTGTCCAGCAGTCTCCCTTCCTTTCTTTGGACGTTATGGATCTTCCATTGCCCGAAGCTAAGGGAGTTACCCCAGGATAGCCTCCCTCTCTCCCTAGAAAGACTCTGGATCTTCGGATGTGGGATTCTGCAGAAGCGATGCATGAAACGGTATCAGCACCTCATCCGCAAAATCCCAGAAGTTGTATTATGGGGTATAATAAATTTCTGAGCTTGCTCTTTGAAAATTATGTGTACTTAACAAGTGTGCTTTTTTTTTTTTCAGCAAATATTTAGTGAGCTAAAGGTTTTGGGCGTAACTAGGGTTCGTCTCCTTCCCCCCTTGTTGTCTGCAGTGCAGCTTAATCACCTACCTCTGCTTCTTCGGCTCTCCACTCTGTCATCCTCACCTTCATTTCCCTCTTTGTTACGCCACCACTCCATCAGCTCTCCCACGACAAGGACAGGGTACGAAGAAGTGTATTACAAACTCGGAAGTATAATTTGGTAAGTGGTCTCAATACTGAACTCCACTGGTTCATTTAAATCATGTTGGTAGTAGGTTACGTATTAGGGCACGTCTGGTTTGAAATGGTGCGGTGGAAAAGGCGGTTTTTTTTCCCGTAATTATTAAGTTATTGCGCTAGGAAGTGATTGCTTTGTGAATTTAAGATGAGTGTAGTAGGACTCTTCGATCATGAAATGATGTTCTTGGATGGATTCAATGTGGCGAACGTTAGTTAGACAATCCATCTTGTTGCGAAGATAATGTTTTGGAAAAAAAAAAAAAACTTCTAAATTCGGCCACGTTTCATTTTTAAGTCGGCAATTGAGGGAAGTTGTGAGATGATGGTTTTGTTTACTTTTGTAAAATTGAACGCACGGAAGCAAGTGCCTTTTTTAAGTACTCAGAATGCTGTCAAATAGAAATTCAGTGTTAATTGTAGTTTAAGAGGACGATACGTTGTCAATGTATGGGAGTCATATTTGGGATCCGACCGGAATCAACGGAGGATTTCACTCCTGAAAAGTAGGGGGTCGTCATGATACTATTTGGTTATTGACGTTGTGAGAAGCTGATTGATTTGGGAATTCTGATGTTGATAGGTGCAACTTCATGAGTTGTTCAATGAAGAAGGGGGTGTGAGGCAAAGCTACGGTTGAATGAAAACAGGAAGCCCTATGTGACGGATAACTCAAACTCCATTGTAGAGTTGCATTTCAAGACTCCAATTAAGGACGCCCGCTGCAGGAGGGAGATATCTCCGCTGGAGGGAAGTGGTGGACCACGGATTGTTCTTGGACATGGCGACAGCTGTGATATTTCCAGTAAAACCAGCGTAGATGTGAAGGCGGAGTAACACTTTTGCCCAGCAGTCACCTTGGTGAGAATTGTAATCTTCATTAGATTCAAATAGATTGTATCTTGCATCTTTTTTATGTGTAATCATGTTTAATTTGTTCTAAACAACTCAAATGTCCAGATTGGTCCTCCCATGCTTTAAGTGTAAATCATTCAATTTGCGGCAGCCCTTGTAACGCTCATTATCAAGCCATTTCGAATATACTCTACTCATCAGTTTCTGCTGTTATGATAGACAATTGCATATGTGGTTGTGACTTGTGAGTACACTCTTGTCGACTGTTGCGTATCCTTCGTTTACTATTTAATGTTGCTAGTGAGACTATGGAAGTGATTCAACTGAAGGGAGACGAAAACCAGAGGTTTCTGGTGTGAAGCGATTTGGCCTTCAATTTTGAAACATTATTTCATTTGATACATGTCGATACACTTTTGTTTGAGTTTCTTTTGAGGAAACTGATATTCACAGATACTGGCTATTGGTATAGAAATGGAGAGTGTGCAACTAAAAGATGGACCTGCTAATTGAGGATGTTGAGATTTCTAGTTTTATTTTCAGGATTCAGCAATATATCATGGATTGATCCTTGTTATCTGCCATTCTCTCTGTTTGCTATTATATGGACTGTCAGTTTTCTATGATTTATCACCTTAATCTGTGACTAAAATTTATCAGCATCAGAATCTCTCTGTGAATATCAAATCTTTCTTTGAAATTATATAGAGATGATGCAATGAGCCTGGCTAAACACAAGGACTGTCTCCCCCAAGATACGACTCGTGATGCAATGCTTTGCCTAGCGCGTTGATAGCTCTGTTTGCAGGCCGAAAACTGAAAGAAAAGCAAAGAAATGCGCAATCAAGATGTTTCACAAAACGCCAGTTTCGTTTGATCCTAGAATGGTTGCAATCTTCGAAAGCCTCAGTGAAAGGAGGAGAAAGCACTGGTCTCTTCTATACGCGTAATATAGTGTAGTGTAGTGTCAAACTATACAATAGACATGTTTCTATAACAATTTTAATAAAGAATGTCACTTCAACAAATAAAGAACAAAGTGCAACATAAGCCATTGCACGAAGGGAAATCGAGTATAATCTATACGTCTTTAGTGCAACTCCACATGAAGCCTCCGTCTCGTCTTGATGCCCTCTTACTAGTTCCATAGAACCAAAGCCATAGGTGCTGTGAAGATGGTCATCCACAGTAACTTTTGAGGTAGGAACATGTGTGCTGATGAGAAACAAGATACTAGGCATTAGGTTTGGTAAAAATTTCACAAATGCACTGTCAAAGGGTGTTGTAGGAGGTTTGACTATGTAAATGTGACTGTTAATAGCTGCCATTTCAGATTGAACTACATGAACTTCTCTTTTTGACTTAATTGAAACCTTAGGAAGCTAGTAACCCGTTCTTTGGAAAACTTGCTTTGGCCATTGGAAAAAGGTAAGATCAAGAGAGAGACGTTTTCAGAATCTCACCTTAACTTCCGTTATCTGATCCTGTGGTAGATGAGTTGGAAACTTTTATTCTGAGCTTTTCACAATCGTTACCGATTATGCCTTCAGAGAATCCTACATGAGACGTTAAAAGAAAGGTATGCATGAGTGGAAAACTAGGAATGAGTATGAATTGCAATCTCGAGTCTTTGAGTTTATATCTTACAATCACTGAAGCATGGGAAGATGCTGACATTCACGAGAATCGTGTAACTGGCATAGCACTGGTAAGTGTGCTCGTAAGTTGCAGACTATATGCATGTCCTTCCTCCACAATATATCCAGTAGCAAGCTACCCAGAAATTCCTTCAATAAGACTTATGTACCAAAAGGATGAGGGAGGTGAAGATGATTTACGATCGAAGACAGATGTGTTGTATGGAACGGATGGGACTAGGGGAGGCCCGGGCAGGCAGGAGTACTCAACAGAACCTGCACGAAGAGAAGATTTGCAAATTAAGCTATGTCCACAGAAGCAAAACACAATTCATATGAACCTCAACCATATGGCTCTGAAAGTTGAATGTTTCTGTGAGGTAATGCGCAAAGTCCGCAGATGAAGCCCTCAAGCTTCATGCTCTAGGATTAGTTTTTCAGTTATCTTCCCAGAGTCGCATCATCTATGTATTTCACCATTTAATTGGAGCGAAAAATTGGCAAGTTACACTTTTTTTCCCATTCTACTGTAGAGAACTAGTCAAATGATTTCCTACTTAAGGCAAAGTGTTTGCTTTATTTACTGTTACAATTCCTGCAACCTTGTAAACACTGAGATAGAACTTGAGGTCGTCTTCATTGTCAAAGCGCATCTGCTTCCAACCCGCTTCGCATTGGCATTTGAAGCCAAATAGAGCGCTGGCATTCACGACGCACGACCCCTTTCCACTTTGCACTCCGCCGCATAGCTCCTCCGCAACATCAATTAAAACCGAGCAAGAAAATCGGTCCGCCATTTGTTGTAATTATTCGTGAATGCAATGCAGATTGATCAACATCGTTTCAAACCGATGCAGGTTGTTGAGGTGGAAAATTTTCAAAAAACTCTTCCACAAGTACTCGTTTTTTCTTTCCTTTGGATTCTTGTTTGGAAAAATATTTCTTAATTCTTATTCCCTTAACCCTGTCGGTGGCGTTGTTGAGGTGGTAAATTTTCAAAAAACTCTTCTAGAAGTACTCGTTTTTTCTTTCCTTTGAATTCTTGTTTGGAGATATATTTCTTAATTCATATCCCCTTAACTCTGTCAGTAGCGGGAGGCATGGGCCGGAGCTCAAAGTTCGGCCTTCACCAGCTAGGCGCTGAAGAACTCGAACTAGAGATGTGGTAGTTGGGGCTTAGTTGAATGTAATGTGCGATTTATCTTTGCGTAACTAAGCGGGAGCTCGAGCTCTAGCTTTTATAATAATAGCTGTGTAAAGTTACTGGTTCACGCTGGCATTCAACGACAAGATCGGAGGATTCGCAATACAATTGATGATGGGGAACGGACCTTGCTAGACAATCGAATCGGGTTCATGATCATGTACTCATTCACCTTCCTCTTCGCAAACTTTGGCCCTAATGCCACCACATTTGTGGTCCCCACTAAGATCTTCCCAGTGCAGCTCAGGTCGACGTGTCTTGGCATATATGCCGCAGCTGGCAAGGCTGGGTCCTTGGTGGATGCATTCAGTTTTGTGCATGCTGTGGATGGGATCGGTGTCAAGAAGATCTTGATCACACTCGGCGCGACCAATTTCTTTGGGATAGTCTTCATCTTCTTGGTGCCAGAGTCGAAGGGCCATTTGCTCGAGGAGATCTCTGGAGAGCATGAGGAAGATAATGCAGCTGAGTTGAGGACTTTCCCTGCTTAAATAGGCCTCAAAGTCTAGACATATGAGGTTTCTAGCAGACTTTGTCAATGTAAACCAGCTCTGGTACAGTTTTAGACCGTATTAGCTCTGAAAGCTGCCTTTTTTGGCCTCTGATCATGTTGACCTTTGTCGAATAGATTCATGCCACCATCGTTGAAGCTTGAACCATGGTCATTGAAGTAGAGGCAGATGTATATCTGTGGTCATGTAATCTCATTTTGACAAGTTAATCTAAGTTCTTAGCCCAGAAATAAATTCACATAACTTCCTATTCCTGCTTGCAATTTCCTTCTTGTACTTCTGGCCTATCTGCACTGACGGTTAGATCTTCTATCATCGATCATAGAGAGAGAAATCCCTTTCATCTTGAGTTTCTGTACTTATTGCCCATCAAATTCATGAAACTTTCAGCTGGATACTTTCAATTCATTCAGAAGAATATCAATGTATAAGTATCCACTTTACAGAAATAGAAATTGATGACGATTGCGATAAAAGACCATTCCTCAAATCCTGACTAATTTGAAGTGAAGCTTCAGATTCGCACACAAGCACGAGTTCTGCTCGAATGAGAATTTTGGAAGATCGAGCTTTGAATGCAAAGTAGGCATGCACGGTTCCTTTGAGACAACCATCTTCGTCTGGGGCTGGGCCTCGAGAAGCATCTTGTTTTCCACTTGCAATGAAAGACACCTTGAAGAATCCATCTCTCGTACAAGAAATGAATAGTGTATTGTGTACCAACTCTTAGTACTTAAAAATGTGACATCATTCCCATCGAATGTAGAAAGGCATAAAGACAAGCTTACAGCAATGTAAAGTCCCCAATTAGGGACATGAAAGGGGAAATAAGGATTAAGAGAGTAGCAGAATCGAAGAGAAAGACGTGCAATCAATTTCTCACTCGATTTTCTCACTACATGACTCTTTCCTACCTGGAAACAACAAATTATTTCACAACCTCGTAACTTATTAAAGCTTGAATTGAAGCAATTCATGCACTCGCTGCATTAATTCCTCAGTTCAATAACTCTATTAAATTCAAGTCTTCCCAGCTTCGCCCTTTAATGGCATAGATGAAGGCTCCTCATGACCATCTTTAGAAAGGAAGATTGACGTTCCAAGAAACAAGATCTTGAAGCAAGTAACAAGCAAATCACATGGTCAAAGGGAAGCTACATATTTTGATCATATGGCAAGTGGCTTCAGCTTATGTGCTGTGCTCACCCTACAGATATATCCTCCAACCCCTGAAATCCAAAGCTTCGGTCATCTTCATATCTAAATGGAAGAAGGCAAGGAAGGGGTTTTTGTCCAAAGCTAGACAATTATAGAGAAATGGATAGTTTGGGCAACCATTGCAGTTCTCAAGCAATGCAGATCCCATGCCATCGTTCAGTTCTCACATAAACATGATCTATGCGAATCTATGCGAAAACCAAAATGTCGTAGGAAAATGTCGGGCACTATTGAAGAACATTAACATCAATATTTATGGAAAGCAGGCGATAACCATGTTTAATTCCCATGAATGGCCAGCACACAATCTCAACAATTCAAATCTACTCCTATAAACCGCAACAACCCCACCCCCCCCCCAAAAAAAAAAAAAAAAAAAAAGAAAAGAAAAGCCGATACTTAAAGTTTTTGTTGGGTGTACTGTTAGAGCGAAACAGCAGAGGCAAATTCTTACCATATCATGAAAATGTTAAGCAGAAACCAGAAGCAACTTATAAAGCAAGTCCGGACGCATCACTAAACCAGTAGACATACAGTCTATAAATGCATTTGAAATGGAGTGAAGAAATATATGATTCCAAATCAAAATCACCACTCATTTAGTATTTACCATCAGACCTAGAGAGACAAACATAGATAACAATCAACAAAACATATGCAATCATTTCACCTCCCCACCACGAGTCTTCCCCGCAACGCTGTTAACTTTACTAGACTGAATAGTTTCTGTTTCAATCAGAAGACATAGATAGCCCGGATGAATTCATCCGCCTCCTGCAGATTACCACGAAAGCATTACTCAGAGAAGTCCATATCTAGCTTACTGACAATAACAGAGTCAAGTTACAAACTCGAGGATGCCATAAAAACCGACAAAGAAGAAGAATTTCGGCCCCCTTTTGTGCAATGTCCTTAAAAGTCACTAATCTTACTGTTAAATTCACCAACGAGCGCATCTGGCGAATGCACAAACAATTCATAGATCACAGCAGCGAGAAAAGCCAGACATTGGAGTTTACCGTCGGAGGCCAAAAACAAAAAAGCATTTGCTGGAGCAACGCCGGTGCGAGACAAATCCCAAATTTATGCCGAGGGAGAAGAACCCACCTCGCCAGCTTGGGTCCATCTTACGGCGCAGGGCATTAGGGGGGGAAAGGAAATTCCGTTCTTTCGGGAACTGCAGCGGCACGAATAGACCGAGGAGCATCGTAGAAGAGAGAATGCGGAAGCCGGGATCTTTCCCAAGAAGTTGCAGGCTCCCTGACTGTAATCGGAGCGGCCCATTCGGGCTTGGGAAGAGCGCCTCGCTGCCATCGGTGGGACATTCCACGACGAGCCCGCGCCTTGTCGCCCCGTTTGCTTCGACAAGCTGCGATCGCTGTCTCTTGGGCGAGCTGCACCGACTTGAACGACGCTAACCTCGGTCGAACAGGAGTGAAGCTTGCGGATGAAGGACCCGAAACTTGCGGACGACGGAAGCTGGGAGAGAAGAAGGGACGGCCGCGATTGAAGCTCGCCAGGAGCGGCGGAGGAGCGGGCGAGAGCGATCTGCTTAAGCGGCGGGAGAGGAGACAGAAAACGTGAAAATTTTGAAAATACTAATTTAATTCGGGGATTTTCTTTTAAATTTTTTACCTAATTGCAAATTTCGGACCAAATTAACTCCATTCTAATAGCTGGAAAATGTTCATCCGCGAACATTTGATAGGCTGGCAAGTCCACTGAACTTATTTTTCAGAAGATGATCCACTTTAGATTTTTGTTTGAAATTTTTTTCATAGATTATATTATAATGTATACTTATTTTGACTTAGCATATATTTAGCGATCTCAAAATTGTAAGTTTCGCTTATTTTACTTAAATGAATATTGAATCTTCCGATGGTAGGTAAAAATAATTTTTAAAATTACATAAAGTGTGTGTAATTATTAGTAACTCGTGTGGTATTGCAAATTTTTTTTTTTTTTTGGGGACGAATATAGTGCTGCAATTTAGCAAGTGCAAATAAGTACTAAGAAACTGTGATAGCCTCCTCTCTTGTCCCACATCGCCTAGGGAGGGAAGTCTTGGTCAGTTTATAAGGCTCGGGTCCCTCTAATCTGGGTAATGAGTTTTAAAGCCGTGAGGGAAAAAACCGTGGCTGGGATGGCGGTTTGTCATCGCCATGTCTATTGAACTGCATGGTCATCAATAGGTACTGATTATGAAGGATGAACTTCTCTTTTTAATTGAAATTTATAGAAAGTAAGTAACCTGTTCTTAGGAAAACTTGTTTTGGCCTCGGAAAAAGATAAGATCTCGAGAGAGAGGTCTTTGGAATCTCACCATAACTTCCACCGTCTGATCCTGTGGTAGATGAGTTGGAAACTTTTATTTTCTGAGCTTTCCACAATCGTTACTGACTGCGCATTAGGAAAACCCATCACGAGACATATAAAAGGAAAGCATGTGTGAGTGGAAAAACCAGGAATTTGTATGTATTGCAATCTTGAGTCTTTGAATTTATATCTTACAATCACTGAAGCATTGGAAGACGCTGACATTCATGATTTACAATCAAAGAAGGATTGTTTTATGGAACGGATGGGACTGGAGGAGGCATGGGTATGCAGTAGTACTCAACAGAACCTGCACAAAGAGAAGATTTGCAACTAATCTTATGTCGATAAAACCACCACAATTCATACGAACCTCAAACATATGGCTTTGAAAGTTTGAAGTTTATGTGAGTTAATGCGCAAAGTCTGCACATGAAACTCTCGAGCTTCACGTTTGGGGATTAGATTTTTCTTTGATCTTCTCAGAGCCGCATCATCCATGTATTTCGCCATTTAACTCGAGCGAAAAATTGGCAAGTTACACTTTTTTCCCTTTCTACTGCAGAGAACTAGTCAAATGATTTCTTGCTTTAAGACAAAGTGTCTGGTTTATCTGCTGTTACAATTCCTGCTACCTTGTGAACACTGAGAGTGAATAGAAAAGAGTAAGCTCCCAGTTTGGAATGACACGGGGAAGGAACTTGAGGTCATCTTCATTGTTGAGGCGCGTCTGCTTCTGACCCGCTTCGCACTGGCATTCGAAGCCAAATAGAGTGCTGGCGTTCAGGACGCACGGCCCCTTTCAACATTGCACTTCACCGCATAGCTCGTCTGCAAAATCGATACTGCTAGAAACATTTTAGAGTACGCATGAAACTCTAAATCAAGAACTGCTAGGTTATGTTAGCCATTTCCTTGGCCCATTGCGCTCTGAAAACATCTAATTGACGACGCTCGTGGCACTCTTGACTCTGAGTCCTTCGCTTGCCCGAATAGCATGCTTCCGTCGGATCATCGGCTCCCTCCAAGCTTGGCTGTTCTTCCATCTCCCACAATGTTTAATATTTTCCCTCTTGACTTCACGGTTGCACAGACTTTTTGATCCCCAACTGCTCGAAAAGTGATTCCCTCTCTGCTCGACCAATTCCATGTTACCTCACAAGTCCTTACATATGGATCGACATCCCGTCTTACTTTTTAAGAATTGTTCGAAAAGTTTTATACTTCATGTGTTGGAACCGCCAAATTAAACCTAACTAGTCACACCACCATGCTCAAAGAGCCTTAACACCCAACGGCATTAAAAAAAGAGTATACATATATATACATACATATACATATACATATACATATTTAATAAAAAAAAGGTTATTACTTGAACTCCTCATGATCCCCGTTAGATCTGGTCATTTTATTTAGTACTTCACTAATTTGCCATATAGTTTGCTTTTAAATAAGCTAATTGAGCATTTTGCATCTTATCTTAAGGTAGTGCGTTATTCACATACTCGAATACCAATTATACATGTTGTTGAGCACATACAAGAAGATTTGACCTTGTATCACACGAAAGAAAGAGCATGTGCAGGTTAAGCATCAGATTTGCTCTCTCATGCGAGTGATCCCTTCCGACATTTTGGGAACTTATGCATACAGTGTCTGTATTTATTAATAACCCATACAGTATTGCAGTTCAACAGTGTTGCAGATTTCCGTTTTCCGTGCCGTACAGATTCTAATCGGGTGTGATAATCCTCACATTTCGAGTGCATGAAACGATTATCAAACGCATTAAACTTCTTGCTACCAAGGATGCTAGGGACTAAAACATAATGATTTGGACAACAGGTATAATCTTGAATATTCGAATTCGATCAACGGCGATGTAAGTCGTGCTCCCGCTATATTTTTTATAATATTCTCATCTCACGAAGTAGGTGCCCTTTAGATTCTTCATTTTTATTTTTATTTTTATTTTTTGTTGAGAAACAATAAAACCGTTTCTCAATTTATCCTCAGCTTATTTAAATATTTCTTGATTGATTGAAAGCGCCGAATGATACATGTTAAATGACATCAATTTTATTGGATAACTTTTGTCATGTCTAATTTATACACGCTTCGTCTATTTCATTATTGGACAGTACCTTTTGCTCGTATGCTATGTAGTTCAGACAAGCTAATTAGAATTTACAAAATTAAACACATTTATTTCTTGATAACATTTCAGAAAAAAAAAATTTATCTGTTTTCTATCCAAAATTATGCTTATTGAACACACAAACAGACTCTAATTATTCAACGTGGAACAAAATATTCCGAGGCGCTAATAACTCTCGTTAGGAGAGGGATCATTATCGATTTTGACAACAAAGAAGTGTATGGTAGAGTTGGGTAATAATTTGGTGCCAAATTTTCTCTCCAATAATATAAAATTTAAGATAGTTAGAATGTCACTTATTATTGGACTAATGATATAACTGGTTCGTGAATTTTGGCCCAATACAATGTAGTCCTTTAACTTTTAATTTGTTCCGATTGATCCCTAAACTATTGGTGAACAGTTAGGTGTAGTTCTTCCGTTTGCTCAAACTACAAATAAGACATTGTTTATAACCTAGATTATTATATCCTGAGTAAATTTTTAAAAATGATGAGTGAACATATCCATCGTTTATATATCTAATTGTGAAAAGAAAAAAAAAATAGAACATTAACATGTTAATCGTAATTTGATATGAATATCTTAATTGTGTAATGCATGTGTCACTTTTTTTGTTGTCACCATTCAAACATAACGGATTGGAAGCCACATCAATAGATTTTGTTAATTTGAATTAATAAATGACAACATTGAACATTTTTCATATAGTTTAGGAAGTAGATTGAACATCTACTAATAGTTCATAAATCACATTGAACAAATTGAATACCCAAGGATGACATTGCACATGGGACAAGGTTCAGGTCCGTCAAATGGGTAGATATGGATTGGGTCCAAATTAGGTCAATTAAATGTTATTTCTTTTGATTTGTAACTTATTGCACCCTCAACTGGCCAGTTAGCAAATGCCAGCAGCCATTCGAATGGCTGGAATCATCCTTTGATTACTGAAAAAGCGCACATGTCTGTGCGGTGTGCAAACAAAGCAAAACATGAGTTAAATCTAAATTTAAAAGATAATACCCATGATAAACTTATAATACAAAGAGATTCGAAAGTGTGGAATTGGATGTGAATGAGCCCTGGATATATTAAGTTGTTAGGCTTGTAGCTACGAACATCTTACTCGAAATTTTAATCATCATATTTGATTTATTGCAATGTTATTTTTACGTTAAACATAGGCATAATGCAATGTAAGTCAGAAATAATCAAGTCCAAGTCAAATGAAAAGGTTCATGGTTGAGGCTCTGGAATGACAAAACTGCAACAAGAAATCGATATTGAAAGAGAACTGATGAACCTGTGCATTTAAGGATTCTCAACTAACACCAATGGAGGTGGACTGTGGCCTATGAATGAATCAAGACTAATGCCAGATCAATTCTCAATTCAAAAGTCCATCCTTCTTCCATCAGTTCATTGTATCAACAAAGGAACTATAATCTTATTCCACAACAAGATCAGTGGATCTAAGTGTGAACACAACAAATTCAACACGTGGACTCAACAAAAAAGCATCAGATTCAATTTAGCTCCATACAAGAGATTCTTGGTCCAATCCAGCAATACTCATAATCGAATTTGTCATGAGAACACTAAACGTATCGAAATGCATAGCTCCTGGAATCATTCTTAATGCAAGACAACAGAACTTAGGGAATGCCTATACAGCAAAAAACGATCAACATACATCCATATACAATGAGGAAACCGACCAAATTGCCTGTTAATGAGCTAATTTCATAACTGGAAGGTCTCAGTTAAGAACACATAAGGCAATTAAACATTGTAGTATAGCAAAATTTCTCTACTCAATGCTAAACATAAAGGAGAATGACCTCGGCTTTTATTTCTTCCAAAATGATCTAGCTTAGGAATATCGCCAACTATGTAGCAGGCGCTTGACCGGTGAACAAAATGAAACAGTAATGGAGAGAGATTCACAGCCAATGTAAAACACAATCGACACGGAACATTCGAGGTTCTCATGATAGCTTCAGAAAGTCACAATTTCCATAGCGATGAAATTAAGAATTCTCGGTTTCTACCTCGGTAAAACACAGCATGAAGAAATATACCTTGAAAGCGTAGGTGCTGATCCCGCCATCACCGAGACGATGAGGATGATGATCGGACCCGGGGAAGGAGAAACGAACAATCTCCGAGGACGTCGAAGACGCTGGCCGGAAAACAGGGGCGAACGAAGTACTTCCAGTGGCCGCGATGCTGGTGGTGTTCGGCGGTGGCCTGCGGCTGCGATCACTGACAGAGAGGGCGGCAAAGATTCAGAGAGCAAAAATTGACAGAGAATTGCTACTCAATGCGAGAATTCCTTCTCTGTACTCCCTGCTCTGCTCTCTGAGATTCGAATGCAAAGAGTGCGTGTTGGTCGGCAATCGGAGACGAGTGGCGGATACTAGTGGACCGGAGGTGGCCGAGTGTATGGAGAGGGAATCGCGACCATCTCGAGTTCGTTTCCAACGTTCAGATTGAGAGAGGACCGGGCTCGATCCAAATCTTTATGGGCTCCATCGAATTGGGCTTAATGGGTTTTATTAGAAGAGAGTTGATCACTGAGTGTTTGATTGTTTTGAAAATCTCGATTAGATTTGGTGATGGTTTTGTAGGGAATTATGCATATTAAACATTGTGTGAGTTTCTGACATTAAAAAAAAAAAAAAAAAAAATTTGTGTAAATTATTGAATGTAATTGAGGGCTGAGAAAAACTGAGAGTGTTTGAATGATTCAAGCATGGTTATAACATTTGCTGTATTGCTTGACCAATAGTAAAATTTTATGTTATTCTTTTCATTGACAATGTCATACTGACCGAATCATGTAATATGATGTTCATTATGCTTTTCTGTATTCTGATATATTATCCTGATTTATCATTTTATTCTTATCTCAAGTTCAACCATGCTTTTCTGCACGACCATCCTAAGTGGTGTGTTGTCGATTTGTCCTAGACAAATTTCAAGTGTGATTCATAGATATTATCTAATCATGAACTCAAATAGCATTTTCTTGTCGAGAATTGGATTTATTAGATTACCAATATGGTTGAACCCAAGTTAAGAATAAAATGTTTGGTGAAAACAAGGACAAAATTGAGAGATTTAGATAACCATTGTGAATCACATTTAATCCTACCGTGTTTAAGTAAAACAATTTCAAAAAATGATAAAGACTTTGAAGGTATCACATTTGGTATTGGAACCTTGAAAGAATGGCGACATTTTAAATGATGTTTCCATTATCAAGCTAGCTTACCGAAATCACTATGTAAACTACATTAACTTCTATTCGTACCAATAAATAATTTATTTATTTATTTATAGAATAGCATTTGATTGAAGTGAAAGTCCTATGAATTTTCTCAGATTCTATTTCGTGTTTGAAAGAAAATAGATCTTGCCATGCACTATCCCATGTCAAGAATGCGATGAATATGTTCATGTCTAAACTAAAGCTACGGAAAAAAAATGGAGTAGGGTATTCACAATCAATCGCTAGTCAATGTTAGTGGGCACTCTTCTTTTGTAGAGACAACTAACATATATAATATTAAGAACAGTGGACTTCAGTGATATATCAAGGATCTGACTGACTACAAATGGGCATTTAGACATAATGGATCATATGCAAGTTGCAACAATTAAGAAAAGTTTCAAATATCGCATAGTTAATATTTGAGCCTCAAAATACCATTTCTTATTTTCCTCCTTTTTTTTTTTTTTTTTTTTTGCTAGAAAAGTAATGTCATTATTATTTGCTGGAGAAACGGGAGGACCAGGTCGCCCTCAATTCTGGCCTTTCATTGATGATGTTGGGAGCTCCAGGTCCTTTTCCAAGGTTGCCGGCGAAAAGGATGACCTCTGCTTCAATTTTGACCTTGAGGACAGAACACGCTGAATTGGGAATTTTAGTTGGGAACTATAGTAGACATTCATCGATGGTTAAATTGATGGAAATGTCTCATCTCTATTTCAAAATGCTCGTACTGGACAAATGTAGTTAAGTAGTCCCACCATTCTTCTAATGAAACATAAGTCTATCTTATATAACTTTGCGGCTTTGAAATTTCATATTCTATTTGACCTTGACACCAATGAACTATCTGTGTTATGTTTTTTTTTCCCCACTTAGCGATCAAGTGGGATGTGAACTAGTGTTCACATACTTCAACTAGTCCACCTCTTCAAGCCATTTTAAGAGCACGATCTTGCATATTGGCCATTTTTTACGAAATGATGTCACAACAAACTGGTGGGCATATTGAAGTTATGTAGCTCCTTTCTTTCAGGGACGAAATAATAATCAGTTTTTATTTGACCCGTGGACAAAATAGAATAAAGAAGCTTTCATTATGAATATAATCATTATCGCTTGGCAAGAAGGGAGAAAGAAAACAAAGCTTGAAGGTTTGTAATTTTATTCAACCTACGGGCATTTATTTTTTCACCCTAATCTTATAATAATGTAGAGAGTAAATCTAGGTACCAACCATGGTACCGAAGAGAATATGACATATATTTATTTTTGAAAATTATTTCAAAATTATTTGTTATCAAGTATTTTTGGACACTAGTTGAGCAATCAACTACAAAAGTTTTTTAGCTTTCAACACATTGAGTTGTCATGTTACGTTGGATTATGATTGGGACCATATGATGAATGGTTATGATTGTTTTGATCTACATAAACTAAGTTTGTGTAATAACTATTCCTTTATTTGATAATGTGATGGGGTTGATGATGCCTTAATAAAGCAGAAGTTTTGGGGTTGGGTTGGCCCTCTGAGCTTTGCTTTTTCAAAAATTAAAAAAATAAAAATATTGGGTCTACAAGAAAAGGGTGAGTGACATTGAAAAAAACAGCCTTTTTCTGATTCCAGCCTTTGGTGGCTTTTATCATGCCAATACATAATCCAATTTCCAATCAACTTGCTCCCATGAAATTAAATCAAATGAAATGGAACGTCAGCATCGATCTATATTTTTCTCTAATTGAGATGGGAATCGACTATAGAGCTCGGACACCTAACCTTAATTAAGGTCTTACCTAGACACCGAATAATTTCTTGGGAAGCTGAAAAGTTAGTAGTAGGTTGCTGCAAGTCATCACTGGCCCAAACTAAATATTAAGAAAAGACTAATCCCGATCGCCTCAATCAAAAGTGGCGGACTTATAAACAATCGAGTAATACAAATGATGACCATAAAAAATATAGAGAGAGGAGATGGATGATTTTCTGCATTTTATATCTACTTCACTTGGCCTTTTCCCTCCACCAGGGTCATGAGTCCCCATTCTTATCTCCACCGCTAATGGACAATTGGCTAGGTATTAAGTCCTCATCTACCTGCTCCTTGTCTGCCATTATTAGAAGGAAATAAAAACACAAATAGAAGTCAACAGCGGGTGAAGCACGCAGACTTGGTGGAGATGGGAGCAATGAAACCCACGACTTGGATAGGTTTGTCTATTTGATCCTCCAAGGGCGTATGGAGCCATTTTAGGGGTGAATTTAACGGGCAATTTCTTTCTGGTCATTATTCAAATGGAATTTTGTTGTTCAGTATTTCCAAATACTTGTTAAACAATCAATTGTGAAGATTTAAAATAATGGTTATGCATAAAAAATTACGTGATTATTCAGTAAATGGATATTGTAATTGTAAGGGTAAACTTAAAAAAATTACGCTTTTAGCTTTAATACATAGATGAAATGCGAGATTTTGAGAAAAGATGTTGGTTATGCATTAAAAAAATGGGGGGTCACTCTTGTATATAGAAATTGTATTTGTCGGGGGTAATTTCATGTAACAAAAAAATGAAGTAAAAAACGCTTTTAACTTATATATATATGGATATGCATGCTTTCTTTTCTAGCGAAGTAGCACATCTTACTATCAGGAGTAGTTGAAAGCAAGCTGTAAAAATTATATTTGTGGTCGCGTGGGTTTAGCTTTTTTTTTTTTCTTTTAAAGATGTGTCTTGTGGATTTAACTTATACTAGATTTTGACCAATGGTAAAAATATTAGAAAGATCTTGTCTCTATCTTGCAAATAATCGTACAGCATGCAACCATTAGTTTGGATTAACCAGTTCCCACAAAAATAGAAAGCGAACACTGACTTTCTAGATAATTCCACAATCATGTTGACAGGACATTAGCATCATGTTACCATCAACATTGACCTGCTTTATGGGCATGCTCCTCATTGAAAGAGGAGCATTTCTCATTCAGATGCTAGAAGGATCGCTGTTGACCATATGAGCGTTCACTCAACCCATAGAAGGTTGCACTTGGCCTCTAAGAAATGTGCACATGATGTGGACGAGAGCGTGTATCATGATAAGCATGTACTTCACCGTAAAAAAAGCGAGCAATTTATCGTGAGGAACTTGTTTTTCTGATTTCAGCCAGCCTTTGGTGACTCAATCATGCCGAAACCTGGTCTGATTTCCGACCTACTTGTTCTTGAGAAATGAAATGCAACGTCAGCATCAATCGACATTTTTTCTTTAAATGAGATTAGTGTGGACTACGGGGCTTGGACACCTAACTTTAGTTGAGGCCTTAACTAAACACCAGTTAATTCTTTGGGGAAGTTGAAAAGTTTGTAGCAGGTTGCTCCAAGTCGTCACTAGCCCAAACTGAACATTAAAAAAAGACTGTTGCTGGCCACCTCAATCAAGACAGGAGTAGCGGATAATTGATTAGGTATTAAGTTAAGGCCCAAACATAATATGAAAAAAAGACTGTTGTCGGTCGCCTCTATAAGGAGAAGATCAGCGCACTTAGAATCAACCGAGTAATACAAATGGTGACCATATATATTATATATATATATATATATATATATATATATAGATAGAGAGAGAGAGAGAGAGATGATTCACTGTATCTTATATTTGCTTTACTTGGCCAGTCCCCACCACCAGTGCCAGCGGTGTCTTTAGTCCCGATTCTTACCTCCATCGCTAGTGGACAATTGATTAGGTATCAAGTTAAGGCCCAAACTAAATATTAAACAAAGACTCTTAATGGTTGCCTCAATCAACACAAGAGTAGCAGACTTATAAACAATCAAGTATACAAATGGTGACCACAAATAATATATATACACAGAGAGAGATGGATGATTTTCTGCATTTTATATCTACTTTACTTGGCCAGTCACCTCCACCAATGTCTTTAAGTCTCCATTCTTACCTCAACCACTAATGGACAATTAATTGCGTATTAAGTCATAATCATTTATGGCATGTTTGGTAACGTTTTTGTTCGGGGAACAATTTTTTAACAGAAATAGTTTTTTTTATTTCTATTCTAGGAAACAATTTATGAGTATAAGAACATATTTGGTAACTGCAAAAAAATTCTACTCTAGGAACAGAAATACGTTCGGTAAATTTTTTTTATTTCTTTTAATTTTTCAATATTTTTCCTTTTTTATTCTTTCTTATTTATTTATTTATTCCTTCTTCTTTCTTCCTTTCGGCCGGTTGCCAGTCTCGGCCAGAGGCCGGCGACCGGCCGATGAGGGTCGGCCACCTCGCCGAGCTGTCGCCAAGTTAGCGTTGCCCAGCGGTGGCTCAGCGAGACCGAGCCTCGTCGATCGGCATAAGGCTCGGCCTCACTAGGCCAAGGCGAGGCCGACCTTGTGTCGCCTAGGCGAGGTCAAGCCCTGTTGGTGACCTCGCCTAGCCACTAAGGCCACTAGCGAGGCTTGGCCTCGCCTAGGTGGCGCAAGGTCGGCCTCATCGAGGGCCGATGATGCTCCAGTGAGGTCGCCGGCCCTTGACGGCTGGTTGTCGGCCATGGCCGAGGCCGTTGACCGGCCAAAAGGAAGAAGAAGGAAGGAAGGAAGGAAGAAGAAGAAGGAAAGAAAAAAGAAGAAGTGTTTCTTGGAATTGTTCTTGGAAACAAGAAACAAGTTTTTATACTTATTGTTTTTGTTCCAAATCTGTTTCTGATAACAAAAAAAATAGATTTTTTGTTCACGGGAACAAAAGTATAAACAAACGCGTTTCTGTTTTTTTTGTTCTCAAAAGAACAGAAATTTGTGTTCCGGGGGAAAGAAACAGAAATAAACAAACAGGCCCTTACTTGCTCCTTGTTTGCCATTGTTAGAAGGAAATAAAAAGACAAATAGAGGAAACGGCGGGTGAAGCACGCAGACTTGGTGGAGATGGGAGCAATGGAACCTACAATTTGGATGGGTTTGTCGATTTGATCCTCGATTGAATTTTAAAAGACCCTTTTTTCCTGGTCATTATTTAAAAGGAATTAAGTTATCGAATGTTTCCATATACTTTTTTTTTTTGGGTCTAAGAATGCATCCAAATACTTGTTAGCAGTCAATTGCGTGAATTTTTAGCTTCCAATGCATCAAGTTCTCATATTTTGTGGAATGTATGGTTCAAGTTGATCTTCTAATGAGTTTTGCTATCATAACATTCCTTAGGGTATTGTGAGAATAATAATCTATTAGAAACAACAAATTCTTAAAGAAGTGGGTCTTGTAATAATTTAAAATTATTTATGATTTGATTTTTTGTAGTCCAAAATATATTATTATTTCACAGTACATTAAAAACTGTCATACAATCATTAAAACTAAATATATTTAATAAATTCCCTGAGATACTCGTTAATTATTCATTTGAAGAATGCACTATAGCCCTCGATCACAATATATTGGATATGTGCAATTATTTCGTGAATCTAGTATAAATATTAAACTGAATCTATTATACCTCTGTATTCTCCCGCAGTAGTTTTTATTTTATTTGTTGCTTTTTTCTGCACATTAATATTGAATCTCACGCAAACTCCTTCTATTCTGCTTTCATTTCTTGCAATAATACCATATCATACAAAGATTTTTCCATAAAAAATAGTAAATACAGAAATAATATGCTCATTAGGAATTATCTTAGAAATATCGCTCGTATAAGTCCTTATTATATAGATGTTGCAAATTCAATGACTGCAAGTAAGCACAGAGTCTTCCCAATTCCATGCCGTGAGATAATAATTTTTTTAAGTGTCTAGTATAAGACCCTATTAGATAATTATTTTCTAAATTTCCTCTTTGAATCCTGTAGTCAAGAGATAATTGTTTTTTAAAATCTTATAGCAACTCTCTTTCGTCGATTAGGGTTCTTCCTAGGAGAAATACGAAAGTCAGTAATATGGAAATTGGACCTCATAAAAATTGGACCAGAAACGAAGAGAGTGGCACGAGCTATTAATTACAGAGTTACGAGGACACAAACAAAGATAAAGGATCTCATCCCCCACAAGAAGAACACAAAAAGCCTAAAAGACCTAAGCCTGATTCTATGCTAATACATTAAAATGGGACAGTTGAACCATTCATTGGCCACGGATGAGGGAAAGTACTCTTCTAATGCCGCTCCAGTCTTTTCCTCCTCCCAGCTACAATACTTTTTTCCTTAATTTTATGTAATTGTCTAATTAAACTGTGAACTTGACACGAAAAACACATAATAATAATATAAAAAAAATCTTCACACAAATCCACATACTAAGATTCACACTAATTGCATATGTTTACAAATATATTTTTTCATTTAAATTTCATGTTTATCCAACATACATACACTATAATTTATTTATGATATAATATCACTGGATTGATCTCTACCTGAAATGAATAAACCGAGTCATGTGCATCGTTGATAAAATTTGTCACGTCACTTTACTAATAGAGTTACAGCTAGTGTGTAGTATCTTAGCATTATCCTGCATAATTTCTCTCTATTTTTGTTAAATTCATTGTGCTAACTAACTTATCAGGGATGGCTAATTTCTAGTATCACATCTTATTGAGGATTTGGAGATGCTGAAATTTCTAATTATATCTGCTCGATTGAAAGGCTCTCTTTGAGGATATCTAGCATCTGAAAAATGCAACGTGTGTATATCTCAATTACGATGCTCGTGGCCTCATTAGTGAATCACCAACAACTATTTATTTGTCACAATTTTCTTTTTTTCCTTTCTTTAGCCTGAAATGACTTATCATGACAGAGAAAAGGCCATTAAGTCAAAGATTTGAAGTGAGCAATGTGCGATGCTAATTAGGAAGTTCTTCAGAAGCTGCTATGTGCCTTCAATGGCTTGGTTTTTGGGAGGCTTCTCCTAAAGAAATTTTAGATATTAAGGCTCCATTCATTTCACAAATAACAATTTCTCTAAAAACATTTTCAAATCTTTCGATATTCATTTCATAGAAAATAAATTGGTCAGGGAAAACATTTTCCATCCATCAAAAAGGCCTTCTAAAATAGGGCAAATTATTTTCCGTTTTTTAAAACCAAGTGTTTTTTTTTTTCACTTTTCAAGCACCTTTTCATTTTATTTTTATATTTTAAAAATTAAATTTTTTTTATTATTTAAAAATTTTTTTTTTTAAATTTTTCATTTTCTTTCTTCTTCTTCTTTTTTTTCCTTCGTCTTCGATTGGTCACCAGTCACAATGGCAATCAGTGACTAGCTAAAGGCAAGCTCGAGCCTCGCCAAAGGATAGCGAGGCTCCACCTCACCTCACCCGAGTTGCCAAAGGTTAGTGACGCCCTAACAACCTTGAGTGGGGCTCAAGCCTGTTTAGCTAGTTGGATCTGGCAAGTCACCCGAGGTCACTAGATCCCGAGGTCACCAAAGATCGGCGAGGCTCTAGCGACCTTGGGCAAGACTCGAGCAGCCCAGCTTGCCGGCCTTGGGCAAGCTTTAGCTTGACTAGATCAGGTGAGGCTAAGCCTCGTCATAATATTTGGTGAGCTAGAGCCTCACCGGCCTATGGCAAGGCTTGAGTTCACTTATGATTAGTCGTTGGCCATCACCGTGATCGACAAACAATCAAGGAAGAAGAAGAAAATAAAGAAAGAAAAGAAAAGAATAAAAAATAAGTAAAAATTGATTTAAAAAAGAAAATACTAAAAAAATTATTGAAAGAAGTGTATGGAGGAAAATAATTTCCTTAATAAACGGTGGAAAATATTTTTCAATTCATTTTTAAATTTCAACCAAGTATAAAAAAAATATCATTACTTTCCTTAAAAATGGTTATAAGTACAATTACTCATCTCTTTGATTCATGATGTTTAGGATCTCCAGGTCGGTTTGCGAGGCTGCAGGCAAGAAGGATGGGAAAAAGGGAAGATCTATGTTCTCCTATCTCCATGGGTTTTCATTGGATTTTCTCAAGCCCCTTCTTCCATCAACGGCCTGCATTTCACGACGTTCGAGTTCGTCACTGGCAATTTCAAAGAGAGGCTCAACTTTAGCAGCGCAAGTGACGACTGCAAAGTTAAAGGCCTTTCTTTTACCTTTTGGCTCTACCGACAGCTTTGTTGATGGCAAATTCAGTGTAGCTAGCACAAGTTTAAAACATTAAAAAAAAAAAAAAAAACAAGGAAAAGAAATGGGCCGCTTG